>JBCAUJ010000075.1:9956697-9988859 GCA_038406275.1 Cataglyphis albicans | reverse complement strand
TATATATATCGATGAGATTAATGCGCGATGTTATATGAAATGATCTATACAAGCAAACCAACGCCAGATTTATGTATGTATTTACATGTATAAAAAGAAAACAACGTCGTTTATATTATATATATATAAACTGGTAACAAAAAAATAAAGAAAAAAAAAACAACTGAATATATCTATCCTTTAGAACAAGGAGACTGTCGAAATTCTCATAGTGTTGAGTTGGCTATGGAAATATATGTTTAACAAAAACAGTTTGACAAAAGAAGATATATTGATAAATAATTTTTTTTATGGATATTACTATGGCGACCAACATCCTCTCGATCCGCGAACTTGTGAAACTTCTTGAAAAAAATGTAAGTTAATAATTTCACGTAAAAATATCGCGCGCAGTACATATAATGTTTCTCTCATTTTTTTAATTGTTGGGATTGTTACATTCAATTACTTATCGGATCAAAAATTATATTTTTTAAAATATAGGTGAGCATTCTGAAGACGGAAAGCGACAATTCAGATATTGATCTTAAATTTCGCGACAAACTCGAGCGATTCGATAAACTGTCATGCAATGCGACTGATAAACTGCAATCGTTATTATATTTATCCGAGAATTACACTGCAAATAGTGATCTTAAAAAATTTATAAATAGGATTACTAGTTTATGGCTTTCCGTTAATAAACAGGTAAAACTGCTCTATATGATTTACTTTTATACATATTTGTTTTATATATATTAATATTATAATTAATTTATATAAAACAAATTACACATTTTAATATTAACCATATATTAATTTTAATTAATATTATGCTAATATTATACAGATTTGTGAAAAATGTTCCAAAATTCGAATGGCTAGTCGCACTCTATCGCGGGTACCATTGTCCTTGCTTCTTAAAAGGATAAAGAAAGAGAAATCTTTAGCAAGAGAGTCATTGCACTTTTACGAGAATGGATATGATTATGAGAATCTCGCAAAATGTTACGCTTTGTTGAATGAAATCGAAGATTTGTTAAGCGATCTAGAAAAATGCGACGATAAGGCACGTATCCATAACAAATGGTGCTTTTAAAGTTTAATGCATTTTTGGAATGTTGTATAAGAAAAACTTATGAAATATATATTCCGCGCCTATATATAGAAACTTTCTTTATAAACAAAATTATACAATCCATCTTTTCTTTTTTTGATTTACAGTTACAAAATTATTTAGCTATATCAAAGTTGATTCCTTTCCTCGTCAAGTTAGAGTCCTCTGTAGACGCGTACGTCTCTAACATCGAATTATCACCCATCAACAAATCCGAATGTTCGAAACTGGACGCTTTTACAGTTCTCACGAAACTTCTTACCGGTGAATTATTGAATAATGAACCTATGGATCCGTATCAAGTGCTAATGGATAATGCGCCTAGGAAACCAGTTTTCATTATTAAAACCAAACGCAAATCAGACATTCCGATACAGGTAGTAGAAATAACATAATTCAGTATATAATAGTATTATAGTATGAAAGATGAAATATGATTATTATCTAATATGCGATCGTAATAAATACTTTGTACTTCAATAATATAATTTGTATATTTGGCATAACCGTGTCGTGTGTATAAATCTCAGCGCGCGTCAAACAAATAAAATTTCAAGAGATGAATCTTAATAATATCTTATTGATACTATACAATATATCGCAGACTAAATGAGAGAGAGAGAGATCATATGATCAGATTCAATATATGTGTAGCGCATATATGATACTACATACCGCTCACAAATGCGATCGTTGTTCTCTCAATATACATAATCGAAGACTAGATTAAAAAATGCCCTCGAGGTCGGGGATAGAACAGGACGGTGCTAGTCTTAGCGTGAGGTCTCTATGACGTAGGAATTCCGGCGGAAGAAGCTGTTTTTTTCTCTGTAAAAATAATAGACGGAAATAGCGTATGCAATGTAAGATATATTGAAAAAATGTATTACCGGAGGCGGAGACTCAGGGATGGCGAGGTTGGTGACAACAGGCGCCCATCCTTTTATGTTCAAGCATTTGTAACACGATTTAGGTTCGCCTAAGCATGCTGAATGATATCCATGACCACAGCTGAATATCACTGCGTAATCGGAACAATGTGACAACAGTTGTCTGCATACCGGGCAAGTTACGGAAACAGTGCCACACGCTCTACCGGCGTCCCTGAGCAGCAAAGAATATATATTATAACTAAATATATGCGTGTAGCTATTTGAATACGGAAATTTGCGAATTTTGTTTTATTGTAAATTTTATTGTAAATTTTTCCAAGCGAACGGAATCGCATTATTTTCTCATTTTCTTTTCATCACTTAATCTAAAGCTCTCTTCTACTTTGTTATTGACTTATTAGCAAGAAAACTTTAGAGTGTGATTCATTGTGAAACTTTGCAAGCTCTCTCTTACTTTATTAAAAACTATTTCATCATTTCTTTCGTTATATTATATAATTTTATAATTATCTGTACCTCAAAGATTTTTCCAAAGCTTTGTGAAGTTCCAAGCTCACTAATCGCGCGGTAGTTTCGACCAAGATTTGTTCGTATCGCGATTGAATAAGGACTCCGGATAGCAATTGCCGTATATCGCCCATTGTTCCACTCGTAGCTAATGGATTTCTCAAGATTTGTTCCAATATGTTCGAGAGTATCGACGTACCGCTCAAAGATTCTAGAATTAATCTCAACAATTTACCGCTCAATTTGTCCATCTTTTGTTTATTATTTTCTGAATGCGATCGAAACGCAACTTCTACGAGAGGCATCCAGTCCAGATTGCCCGCTGATCTTCTACATATTCCCGCGAGCTGCGCGGCAGCGTGCACCGTCTCGCTTTCTGAAACTTTATCCTGTTGGTACATCTCCAGCTGATTTTCAAATTCCTTCAGTAAAAGATTAAACGCGTCCTGATAATTGCCTATTTTCTCCAACATTACCGCCTCCGCGTCTTTGCAATTCCATTTTTGAACAATCTTTAACGCTTCATCTAATCTACAGCCATGTGGTCCGCGCAAATGAGCAATCACGTATTTCGGTTCCAATTCGCACATTAACGCCAAATATCTTTCCAAGTGTTCAGTCGTTAATTCTAGAGAAACGTCTTCTTCTTTATATTGCGTGATTTGATACAACGCTCCTAATAGTTTATACTCTAAGCTTGAATTGTTGTCAAGACTTTGCAATATCACATTGATTTTGTTCTGCATCCGCATCGTGATGATTGTGGCGAATTGATTGGCATTAATCGTCACGAGGTTTGAAACGTGAATCGATACAACTTGGTCCAATGAAGCGGGCGGCAAACTCTCGAGCCAGGGCCATATATCGTGATGCCTAGACGAATCTAAGATCATACATTTGCATACTGCTATCCAATCCTCTCGCGCACTATACAATAACTCTGCAACTCTTATACTGCAACAAAGGACGTCGCGTGACAATGTAAATAATCGAACGTTAAAAATAAATTACGTTGCAAAAGTTATAGATCATTGTGATTGTCGCATTACACATGACAATAAATACTTACAAATTCGCTCTATTTGCTAAATTTAGTAAAACATTGTCAGAAATGTTGCACAGCTTCTTAGAATGCAATAATCCTAACACGGCGTTCTCTCTTTCAATCTTAAAGTCTTTCGATAATTCCACATGCGAATCAATGCACAATATATCTATCATTTTCTTCAATGTACTAGATTCTAATATAACAGTACTTTCCGATACTTCATTTGCCACAAATATAAGAACCATAAATTGTTGCTCCATCGTGATATAATCGACATTCTTTGGAGTAAGTGGTGTAGTTGGTATAACGATGTTTAATAAGATGTCTATGAGTCTTTGTCGATGTCGAAGACCCATTTCGGAAGTGAATTCTGGCTCCTGAAAGGCAATGGCTATAACATCGAGAAAGCCCTTTGCGTCGAATTGTAGTAATGTTCTCAGGTATGGATATTGTCTCTCTGTATCATTCGCTAAACTGGAATGTTGGGAGAGCAGGGCTCTCAATATATCCGCTTTCGCTCTCTGCGGTACACCTTCGGGAAGCTCATCCTTGGGAAATCCACGGCCAGCGAGGCAACAACTGGTATAAACCAAAATGGCATTGCCGAGTTTTATGCAATCTCGGGAAGGAGCTGCTACCGGATCGCGCAATAAATTTTGAAGTACCGGTACCAATTGATGAATGGGCGCTGTAAAATCCCCCAACGCTGTTGTCTGAAGATAGATTAATGCTTCCCAGAGTCCTCGCCGACGACAGATTGTCGTTACCTACACACAGACGGAAATGTAACGTTGTAATTTCTCACAGTGAATGAACTCTCATAAATGTTAAACTTACTTGATGAATATCTAAACAATCCACATCGAGTAAAACTATTATTGCCTCCAGCGAATCTACTTTATTTTCTTGATCGTAAAGTGTCATTAGTTGTTGGACAATCAATGGCGGCAATTTAGATCGAAGACTTCCATCTAGCAGAGGAGCCTCAAGAGCGTGCAAGTAACTTGTTTTTAGCCCTTCCGATTCAAAGACTATATCCCATAACTTTCCAAACAGTAAATCTAAATTTTCCAATTGAACGCAATAATCGACGCAAGTGAGTACTATTGTATCATAGTCCACGTTTTCGTTCATACACTGATTTAATTCGTCCATATACTGAATCAACACTTCGCAAACTTTATCACGTGCTATTTGCCTGCGACGTTGTTTAGAACCTCGAAGGCCAATAACCGCCTTCCCTTTGTCTTGATAAAAGGAGAGACCCAACGCTAAAGCTTCGGAGAAACGTTTCTAGAATATAACAAAATAATGCATTCAAAGTTCAAAAAAGAGTATTTTCTATAGCTTTAAACTAACCTGCATAACCAAGTATTGCAATCTTTCTGTCCATGTCCTTATACAAATCACATGTAAACTTTTTGTACCTAATAACAGTAACTGTGTACCAAAGACTATAACGGTATTATAACACGCCCGTTCGCCAGCTAATGCCATCGCCTATAAAAAAGAAATATATTTTATGCATATGACACTTAAAGCAGCAAAAAGTTATATAAAAATGCTATAATTATATATACCTTGGAAACATTTCCACCAGTGGACAATCCTTTAAAATGACTAGAGGCATAAGATATACCAACGCGACTCATATCCAATGTCTCCAAATTATCCTGCGCTCTTACATCCAATAAATGCAATTTTTCTTGATTGTCCAATACTATGAGAGATCGCGGATTTAACCATCTCAAATTGATTATCATGTATGGTAGTGTCATTCTCCGAAGAGGTGATAACTTTACTCGCGAACCAATTTCAGTATATACCTTATCAATAAATAATATTTTTTAATTTGATAATTCCTAATAAAAGCAATCAAATAATATAATTGTTAAATAATATAGCAATATACTTGGTAAAAATGCACCACATTGTCTCTTGCAAGTGCTAATACTGGGTCGATCACACGAGACCCATCAGCTGTCTGTATGACGACTAGTTGCCAAGATAATTGTGGCGGTGCTGTTGGGGCACCAGTTAACGAATGACTCAATACAACGCGCATTCGCGGTCTTATGCAAACTACAATTACCTACAAAAATAAGATAATATATGTACACATATTTATAATTGATATGTACTATCAAATCTGTTGCAAATAATAACCTTTGATAAAGTTGCCATTGCTACTAATGTGTAATTTTTCAATGGATGCGACGGCAGATGATTCAATAACAAAGGCTCCAGTGTGCATACTTCTCCT
This sequence comes from Cataglyphis albicans, assembly GCA_038406275.1. NCBI lineage: Eukaryota > Metazoa > Arthropoda > Insecta > Hymenoptera > Formicidae > Cataglyphis > Cataglyphis albicans. The sequence goes on along the minus strand of JBCAUJ010000075.1, from coordinate 9,983,052 downwards.
TTAGAGCCGCTAAACAAACATCTACTATCGCAACCTCGTACACCCATCACTCTAGTAAAATTCAATTCAAACACTGAGCCACCACTATCGCTACATAAAGCTATTTTTGGTGAATCTGTAAACTAAAACGGGTGTTTTAAAACTGTCGACTAGACAAATAGATTCAAGATGTAATGTGTAATATGTATGAATACATTAATGTTACAAAATATACCTTAACATGCAACACAGCAGTGTCAAGTGGATGTACATCGGTGAGAATTCTTAAAACTTTTCCATTACTACTATCTAACATCAAAATATGTCCTCTGACAAAACCAGCCAGCACTCTGCTGCCATCATAATTGAAACAAAGAGCAGAAACAGAACCTTGATGTCTTGCTTCTTGATCGCACCATCGTAATGTTTGCGAAGAGTCAAAGCCCAATATTAGACCATGGCTAGTACCAATTACCAACATATTTCCTCCAGCTGCAACTGCACTAGCTAAACCAGCATTGACTCTCTCCTGAATAAATCATATTGAATAATGATAATTGTTTTATGCAAGATATTTAATTAATGCATATAACAAAAGCGAGTAACAATAATTCAAACATTTTCTACTTAAAAAATGAGACTGGCAATATTTCTTGCATAATGAAAGGAATAATCGCTTACACTGGCTGATACAATTTGTGATGTTATTCCTTTGAGTATTACATGTCTTAATATGACACCTGAGAATGCTTTCTGAGATGTTTTAATGGATTTGTTTAATGAATTTAATGATAAATGACTGCCAATGCTCGTTGTCTCACTGCTACCAAGTTTCTCTCCTAATGGTATACCAATATCATCATCTGTTTCTGATGTCGATTCATAATCAGGTTCCATCAGTATACTTTCTAAAGTGGGTAATTCTTCCACGATTGGTATAGCATATTCCATATTATCTAACTAAAAAACCGGTACAAATACTATTATCAGGAATTAGAATAATATCGGAGTAAATTATAATCACATTACAGTAAAAGAACGATGCGATCATGATAGATATTGACCATGATAATATAAAAATTGCAAAAATAGCTAAATTCATTCGATTAAGATTACAATTATTGTACAGTGTAAGATGTTTTAGACAATATATCAAATTTATTTGCATAGATAATCGCTGTTGTGTAAAATACACACACACACAAGTACCTCCTCGATATCTAAATTGATAGCTTCTGTAACAAGACATTCGTCACTATCGGATACAAATTCATTCTCAGCCATTTTATGTCCAAATTATATTATTTCGATTTCTCTGACGGATATATATATATATATATAAATAAATATTTGAAAATGGTTTGACACTTTTGTTTTCATTCTACATATTCGCGACGGATGAATCTACAGACGGCGCTCAGATAGAATTGTTTAAGTTAAGGTTATATAAAGGAAGGTTAAGTCATCAATGCGGTCTACGTACTGGCCCTCGCAACTCGCAACCCGTAATACATTGTAAAAGACCACGAGAGCCAATAACAGAGTCTATTTGATTTAGCATCTCTTTTCAATAGCGACTGCGCACTCAATCAATTCTTTGCATAGCATCATGGGTTGCGAGGGATTGATGACTTAACCTTCCTTAACCTAATCTAACCTTAGTTTCACTTGTCGATCGCAACGCTCGTGGAATTATTTCATTCTTGTTGTTCTCCGAAAATTAAACAAAGAAGATGATGCTCGTTGCGATCGCCAAGTGGAACGCTTTACTCACCCTTCTTCAAGAATACTACTTTCAAAAGCATCGAAACTCTAGGTATTCGTGTATGTCTATTAGTCTATTTGACAATTTTTTAATAATTAGTTTGACAGCTGTTTGATTAATAATTAAAAATATGATTAAATATAAGAATAATTCAATCTACATATATAATTTTTTTCATCCGCTGTAAGACATTTCTGACATTGACTGATTGGACATTAGTTTGAAATTCAAGCAATTCTCATGATAATAATTGATGATCTGATAATTGAAAATTATGGCAATTTCCTCAAATTCAAATTTGGCTTAAATAAGAATGTCTTTGCAAGATTTTCTTTAAAAAATAAAATAAGAAAACAGCCAATAAAATAAAATAAATATTTTATTGCTATATTAAAAAAATCCGCATCGTTGATTTATATTTTATATCAGGCACGTGTTAGACGTTTCGCTACATACGATTCACGATGTATCGTTCTGTTCTTTCCCGATAAAAATGTCATTTATACCGTTACACCATTTATAAATATAAAATACAACCATGTACGATATTAAGAATTCTTTTAACAGCACGTCGTGTTGCTGACAGTTTAACCAACGTAAATCCATTTGCATATATAATTCAGTTTCTAACATTAATGCTGTATGATGCGAGTAACAAACATTACTCATTCTTCGCATCAATATATTATCGGCGTCTTTAAATGTCTTCAATAAATCATTACTGGAAACTAATTCGGATTTCGTAGTGTCTGTGAGAAGATTTTTACACATGTTACATTCCTTGATATGCGAATTACTTAGAATTTTTGTTGCAATAGCGTTGCAAATGTTACGGTAATTATATGTTTCATCCAAGAAGGAAGTGTCTGTCTCCACGTCTAGCATGTGCGTATCTTTCGGCCCATTGTCGTTATATCTATTTTCTACTCTACAGACAAATTCTTTTAATGTGAACAATAACGATCCGTCTACTTTATTCTCGCTACTATTTTCCATGGTACGAGGTAACGCCAAGTTGTTAATGAGCAATGTTTTAAAAGAATTTTCAAATTCCGCGCACGTGGGATTGGCATTCCTTATATCAAAGGATCTAATTTGCTTCAAAAAGTTTCGAAGAGAATCCTGGTTTAAAATTCGAGGTTTCAAATATTTAAATTCATATGTTTTTTTCAGAATCATCCATAATTTGCAGAATCCTTTTATAGTAGAGATCCAATTTTTCAAAATAGTTGAACTTTTTAATTGATTCTTGTCTGTTGTCTTGTCGACAAATCGCATCCTATGTAGTCTCTTTATTGCTCTCTCCCAAAATGGAAAATGTGGACTGTTGTGCGAAACGGCGACTCTTAATGGTTTCTCCGGTTTCAACGTGTGCCCGTTTACAGAATCGAATAATCGATCAAAAAAGAGTATTATTTCTGCAGTATCGCGTCCTTTTTTCTCGGGCATTTTTAATGGTCCATTGATTGTATTCACGTGTCCTGTGTACAAAAAATGGAAATATTACAATTATTAACGATTTATACATTGTGTGTGTGCTTAATGAATATAAATGTCTTTTTTTCTTAACACAGTCTTTAAAATAGTAAGTCTGTTAAAATTATATAAATATATACCTTCCAATTTAGTATGATGGTGTATGAATGCACCCATTGTCATACTCAAAACCTGTGTAGCATTTTTAACTTTTTTTTTCTTTATTTTATTTTTTATTATATGCTCCGCCGTAATTTTTGGCATTAATCGATACACACTATGAGTCAAGTCCATACGATAAGCTTGTTCAATAATCTCCCATGAAGCACATTTTCGTTCTTCTCCTTTCGCACAATCGAATTCAAGATCATTATTTAATAAATTGTTACGTATACTTTTAATAAGATGTGGCGGATCGTATAATGGGATTATATCTTGGTTATTTATTGTTATGTAACCATCTGAAAATATATAAAATATTATTATTAAATATAATTATATAATCTACAAATGATAATCATTTGACGAAAAATGCACTTACAATATAATTGTCCTCGTTTTGACTTTAGTCTCGCCGAATCTAATTTCAGTTTATTTATAGCCAAAATATTTCTTTTTTCATCATTACATATAAAAGCTACTAAATATAATCCACTGTCAATTATAACTTTAGTAATATTTTTGATCCATTCTATGAACTGATCAGTTTTTATGGTACCGTCGTAAAAGTAATACGCTAGTGGTAGTTTCCATCCGCTTTGTATGCCACGCACCATAAAAACTAATGCGTGATCGGCAAACCGAGCGTTTCTCTTCTTTCCAAAGTCTTCAAAGCCAAGAATATGTTTTTTTGTTTCATCATAATCCAAGTGAAGTTGCAGTAACATTTCATCCCACATTAAAAAACACACTTTATCTTTCTCTTTCATTGATTTTACTTGTTTCTTTAGATGTTGATTCATAAAGTGAATTGGACCTGGATGAATGTTAACCTTTTGAAGTATAGATTGTAAAGTGCGCATGCTAGGCAAATTGAAAACTTGTGACAGATATTGATAACTTTTATTGGATTGTTTCATAATAGATAAAGCTGCAATCTTCTCATCTAATGTGAAATATTCATCCTATGAATAAAATTAGATTATATCAAAAATTAGATTAGTTTGTCAAAAGTTTTCATTATATGTTATGATAGTTGATATAATTTTTCACTTACATACCTTGGGTGCATACTTTGTTGTTTTTATTTGTAGAAATGTTTGTTCAACAGGTGTTAATGAAGACAGTAGCTTTCCTATTGCAGGAGTCTTGCTATATTGCCTGGCTTGCCTTACACGTTCACGAAATGACAACTGTCTTTTTACAACAATTTCTTGTTTCTTTCTTAATATATATGATAACTTATATAACTTCCACATTTTTGGCGTAAATTTATGAAAATGCTTTCCTAGCAATACAGTATGCAAGTCCAATATATCGTTTGTTGTATTTTTTGCTAAAGAAGATTTTGGAGAATCCTCATTTATTGGACTAATTTTGCTTTGCGATACTTTCATAGGAGATTCTTCCTCTTCTATTATCTCTATTATTTCAATTTCTTCCATATGATCAGTTGTGTTTGTATTCATTGTTTCAGGTTCCTTCATAGTTGCATTTTCTTCAATATTATTATTACTATTATCTACCTTACTGTTGTTGTTGCCATTATCTGGCAGATATAACGATGGTATAACACCAGGTTTTAATCTTCGTAATCTGTATGTGGCTTCATAATCACTGTCTGTAAAATGTCTATAACACACAACACATTTTCTTAATTGCTCATCGGTTAAGTCCCGAATATTGTCCGAATAAATAGCCTTCTTCCATTTATTCATCATGATTACATCTTTGGGAAACATGTGAGAAGGTAGATTCACTCCTGTAGAACATCCTGAAACGCAGCAATGTCTGCCCATAACCTAAAATAATAAAATATATTGTTAAAAAAATTTCTTTAACCGAATACGAACTTATGTTAATGTTTATACTTACTGTAGTTGCGAATAATGAAACGCATATGATGATTAAACTTGGCAAAACTAGATAAAATGAATGTTAAACGAAAAAAACGTGGACAAAATTCGATATTTGCGGTTAGCGGAGACAGGAACCAAAGATAGGTTTCGAGTTTCCATTAGAGTAATATACAAAAGCACTGTATTATCGGCAAGTTTCGTCGTCACACTAATAAATTATAAATTATTCCGCTACAAAATAAGGTTTGTGTTTCGGCTAAAGAGGGTTTGAGTCTCTGCTAACAACAAGCGCTGCGTAGCTTTGAAAAATCGGCATCATCTGGAAATAGAAGATGCAAATTATCAGTTTTGAATTATATATTCCACTCTCCTTTGACAACATGATTAATAAGATTTTAAAATCATATTATTCGCATCTTTTATATTGCGATGTATTTTTGAAAAAGGTTGGAAATATTATCCCGCAACTATTTTTAATATATGCAAACATGCAAGGCGCTCGCTGTTTGTTATGTTTCGATTGTCGCTTGCCAACGCGCTGAAATAATCGATAAAGACAAGCGTATGTGTATAGCACTAAAAGACGCAAAATGGTAAATATATTTTTATTTTTATATGATTCTTTACATTAAGACAAAAAACAAATTTTATCATTAAACATAATTTATCATTGGGATATTATATAAATGTACTTTTGCAATAGATTTTGTCGAGAGCCAAACCAGCCTCATCTGATGGTGTTCGTAAATCAGCATCGGGTAAGGAAATACCAAAGTTGGAGGATTTCCTAGAGAAACGAGATTACATCGGAGCCTTGACATTACTGGAATTTGATAACAATAGTGACAATAGCTTGAACACAGATCTATGGATGGGATATTGCGCGTTTCATTTAGGTGATTACAAACGTGCAGCAACAATCTATGAGAACTTGAGAAAAAGGGATTATGTACCGCCCGATGTCTTGACAAATCTGGCATGCTGTTACTTTTATCTGGGCATGTATCCTGAGTCACAAAAGATATTGGAAGATGCAGCAAATAGTAAACTGAAAACCAGACTGCTGTTCCACTTGGCCCATAAGATGGGCAATGAATCAAAATTAATAGAATATCATCAAATGTTGCAGGATGTTATTGAGGATCAACTCAGTCTAGCATCTATTCATTATTTACAAGCTCATTATCAAGAAGCTATTGATGTATATAAAAGAATTTTATTGGATAACAGGTTGGTAACAATAATATTTTTTCTTCTCTTCCACTACTCCCGCATTTTCTATCACTGAAAAAATTTTAAAAGTTTTAAAATATCTGGCTATTACATTATTTGTTATATCTTTTCACAATCATATTTTTTCACTTTCCACATTTTTTTCATATATATATATATAAGTTTAGAAAGAAACCCGCTAAAAGATGTGTCTCCAGAACTGATTCTGAATTGTATTTTCTTACCCAACTGCAGGAAAATTGCAGGTATCTTCCTCTCTCACTCCTTTCCTTATGACACAAGGATTCCCACTAGACATAATAATCAAAATATTAATTTTTATTTAATAAAGTAAATATAGTTTCAAGTTATGTAAACTTTAAATGAATATATTCTCTTTCTAGGGATTATCTAGCTTTAAATGTATATGTAGCTCTGTGCTATTATAAATTAGATTACTATGATGTAGCTCAGGAAGTGCTTCAGGTCTACTTGCAAAAGTATCCAGACAGTGCAATTGCAATTAATCTGAAAGCATGTAATCATTTCCGTTTGTATGATGGAAATGCTGCACAAGCCGAGATGAAACAACTCATTGAAAAAATATCGAGTTCCTTCAGTTTTGGCCATGATCTTATACGCCATAACACAGTTGTATGTATGCACAACTCTTTTATATGTTTCGTTTTTCCAGTCCTTTTAATAATTTTTTTTATAGGTATTCAGAGGTGGTGAAAATGCTTTACAAATTTTACCTAACTTGGTCGATGTCATACCAGAAGCCAGACTTAATTTAGTGATATATTATTTAAAACAAGACGATGTGAAAGCAGCCTACGATTTGATAAAAGATTTGGAACCTGCAGTTCCACAAGAATATATTTTGAAAGGCATAGTTAATGCTGTTATGGGTCAGGAAGCCAATTCTGTATGTATTATTAGGTCACATTAGATTTTGTGTTTTAATTATATAACGTTAAAGCTCATCACATTTATCGAAAATTTCTTTAGCGCGACAGCATAAAAACGGCACAACAATATTTTCAATTAGTGGGCTCCTCGGCATCGGAATGCGACACTATACCCGGTAGACAATGCATGGCCTCTTTCTTCTTCCTTTATCGACAATTTGAGAGAGTTCGATTATATCTGAATTCTATAAAAACGTACTTCTCCAATCAGGACAATTTCAATTTTAATTATGCCCAAGCACAAACTGGAGCAGGCTACTTTAAAGAAGCAGAGGAAGCTTTCCTGATGATACGTACTGAAAAATATAAAAACGATTATGTTTACATCAGTCTTCTGTCGTATTGTTGTAAGCATATATATATATATATTATATATTTGTATAATTTTTATTAAAATTTTCAAATTATATATGTAATAATAATATGACAATTACTTGCCTTTATATTCAGATATAATGAATAAAAAGGCTGAATTAGCTTGGGAATTGTACTTGAAGATGGACACATCGACAGAATCCTTCAATCTTCTTCAACTAATTGCCAATGCATGTTACAAGGTAGGTGAATTTTGGTATGCTGCTAAAGCTTTTGATATGCTGGAGCGCATGGATCCGAGTCCTGAACATTGGGAAGGAAAGCGTGGCGCATGCTGTGGTACTTTTCAATACATCGTTGCGGAAAAATTACCAAAGTATGTGTGATCCGCATATATTACACATTCAAAAAGATTGTAAGAAATAATCGATTAATTTATAAATTTTGTTCTTTGTTGTACAGAGAACTGTTGTCAGACTTGATACAGCTTCTTAAAAATACATCCAATTCCCAAGTGGATCAGATAATACGCGTTATGCGCAAGTGGGGAAAGGATAACAGAATAAACTGTTAACATAATCGAATATCATGATTATCGATTCCGTCCGAAAAAAATACAATAATCTTTTTATAAAACAATAATATTATAAAATAGTATTTTAAAAAATGTTTAACATATGTATAGAGAAACAATAATTGGTATATTCGTTGTAATGACGAGTTATAATTTCTTATTTATATATAAAACAATAATGCAATATGTGACTTCTTGATATGTATATACCTTATATATGATTTAATAAAATTAGAAATCTGTGACATGGATTAAAAATAACATCTCATTATCGATTTAATATAAAATAGATATATTTAAACTGGTGTAGTACACTCATATTTTTAATATCAATATAATAATAGTAATAATAATTTTAACAAACACAATTGGTGAGTTATAAAAACATCATAGTCATCATGGCAATAATTTTCATATACTTGTCTCTATTCCACCCATCTTTCATACGCAAATCATTTTTGAAAAACTGCAAGTATCTTAATACCTTAGTACAACTTGCTTGTTTATATATAGATTGCAGTTTATCAAAAATATCTTGAGTGGAATGACGGTAGATTTAATATGAAAAGAAGGAGGGATAGAAGGTCAAAAGAAGGAAGAAGAGGATACAGTTGGCTGTTTCAGACTTAGTATCCTGGAAAATTGAGCAGATAGGAGTAAATATTCTAACATTTAACCATTAATGCAACAATATCATGATAGATTAAGAAATTCTACAATTTCTTGAATCGGATTGGAGAGGAAAAAACATTTAGAGTAAGTTATTTAATTATGGATACATTAATCATACGATTACAAAATTGTTAAAGGGTTTTAGATAAAACGATTGTGTACAAAGTATTAAAACAAAGTAAATTAAACTTTTCAAGTTGAATTATCTTGTATGTTCATAATGATAAATGTAGAATATGATAGAGAATGATAGAGATTGATAGAGATAGATTCGTTTTGAATATAAGAATTCAATGTCCTCTCTCTCTCTCTTTCTTTCTCTCTCTCTCTCCAGTCCGATTCTGCTGATTTTACAAACTTATCTCTTTCGGAAAAGTGAGGAAAAGAATAATCTCTTTTCGATCCATACCTCTCTATATCGCGTTTACTTAATGTATTTGTGGAGAAAGAGTGCCCGATATAGGTCATCACTACGCCGTCGTTACGTTATAAAAATAGCATCGAGAAATTTCAATGTTTTCGCATTTTTTTTCTTTTCGGCGGAATTTCAGGTGCACTATACTACGGATTTTTATTTGTTGATTAATATCATGCAAGTGTGGCAGCACTCGTTCTCCGAAACGCGCTTCGTCGCTTTTCTATGCTTGGGGCATTGGATGTAAGAGCTTCACGAGAGAATTCACATATTATATTCGATTAGTACATACCATTAATTTAAACATCATTATTCCTTTCGAGTCGCGTAATGCATACATTACATTGTGTCGAATATTGATAGATTAAGACGTAAGATTTAGCAGGATTACGTTACTAGTATAGATACGGTAAAGATACGGCGGAGATTTTTGCAAAATTTTACTTTGTTATAAATTGCGATAATTATCTTTCTCTTTCATACATACATGCATACATAAACACACATTTTTCATTCATTTTTCACTTGCACGCTCTTTTTCATTAATACTCTAGCATTTTCGTGCTTTCCCCATCCACACCGCGTTTTACATACAATGCATGAAAAAAATAGCGACTAACTTTCTGCCAATTCTAATTCCAATACTTGGCGCTCAAGCACGGTGGGCATGTAATATGTATATATGAAGAATATCAAAGCGAAACTCATAATGTGCAAAGAAAATAAAATAATAAAAACAAAATTTGAAATAATTTTCATTAAACATTTTCAAAAACCATATGTTTTCTAACAGAGATGGTAGAATATGAGTTTTGCTTTCATACTTGTCAGCTCTGAGAATTTTGTACCGAGGATTGAAACCGGTATAATTTCGAGTTTAATTTTTGAACACTTTAAAAATGTACGCGAGAAAAGACTTTATATCAAATATTTAATATTTGTTTATTCGTGAATAAGGATCATGCACACAGTATGAAAATATGAATTTAATAAAATTATATCGGTATCAATCTCTGTTCTGTGCGAAAGCAGTAGCCGGAGCGCTTCGGTGTCGGTCCATTCCCACTCATTGATCCGCAACATCCTTCATAATGTCCCTTGTCTTTTAGTTACAGCAATAATTTTACAAAATTTTCAATTTTTTTCTTTCTTTGCAATCCTATCGAGATTGTAAACTTACATTAAATGATGAATCTTTTATAAATAAGCGAATTCTTCAAAAGTGATACATACTATTGACAAAAAGTAAATGATTTACCTTTTTTTTTCATAAAGAATATAACTGGGTTTCTAGTTTTTAGTGGAGTTGAGTTCCTAAGTTTTCTGAACTTGATGGATTTAAGTGATAATTAGCTAAGAATTGATATACTATCAGTTTCCTAAAAGCAAAAACTGTGATAATAATTAAATAACTAAAGTAATTCTTGATTGAATATAAAAACAATGTTTATGACAATAATGTACTATGTAAATCCTTAGATTCGTCATATATAAATTATGCATAAACAAGAAACTATACGCACATTTGTATGCTCGATTAATTACTGTACCCGAATGGACGACGGATGCTGCAATAATACACACATCGAAGGATTCATATGACACGTGGATACGAGATTAAACGAATAGGCGCGATCTACGCGGCGTAAGACTCGCTTCATCGCTTATATCGATAAGTTACACAATAAGATAGTAGTAAGAAAAGACTACTTAAAATTCCATGTACACAGAGTATTTATAATAGAATGGCTATATATATTATATATACACGGCCACTCGAAAATTCTCTCTCCGCCATATATAAGTGGGGGCACACAGGCGGAATATAATGAATACTCAATTTCTAACGTATTTTTTTCCTGTCAGTTAAACGAATGAGATCCAAAGTGATAAACCTTATAACGCATACTCGATGCGTAACTTCGAATATGTGTAAATCACACATGTGTCGTTTGGCATTTTCATATGGCGTTGCTCAAGTGCTCAAAGAGGTGAATCGACAGGATCCAATATTAATACATACATACATATATATATATAACGGATGTCCTTTACAGAAAACGTTGCATTGGATTGGCAGCATATAATTTGTGTAATATAATTCGACCGATTAGATATGCGCAGCTTTTCACAGTCTTTTTATATTATTAAAAGAAAAGATTCTCCTGTTTTTTCATCGGCCTATTCGCTTTTGATTTCTTCGATTTTTTTGTTCTATCCGTGTGCTGTATGATTATTTTGACTGAGAGAAAATGCAAAGAAATATAAGTATTGGATATTATTTGAAAATGAATGTCAAATGAACAAACTGAGTATCCAATGTTGTCTTTATGTCGAAAAAAAAAAAGAAAAACAGAGGGACTCGATATCCTCGAATCAAATCGCATTAATCTAGAATGATGTTCCTTCCGCGGTACTGAAACATACGAGTATTAATTCTTACGCAAATACTAAAAGAAGAATTCGCGTCGCATCACATATCATTTGCGCTTATTGCGCGTAGAAGGAAAAAAGAAAGACGTCGCGAAAGGATCATTGGCCTATTTCAGTCTGTATCAAACTTGGTCTTTAATTTAACTTTTGGTGTTCGCACAAACCGTGGCACGCTCGGGAACAAACGGGAATAAAGTATTAGACGTAGTCTCTTTTAAATCCTGACTTATCTCTCTTCTTGAGCGTTCGTTTGTAGCTGCGGGTGAGGCTGTGCGTCGCCACACTGTTCAGTGCAGTTTTCGTGCATGCCACGGTACTTGTTACCTAATTTCTATCCCTGAAACATAGGATGAGAATGTTTCTCCTTCTTTTGAAATTTATAATCAACTACCACAAAGAGCGATAGTTTTCAAACTGTTTATCTAAGATTATTCAAAAGGAGCAGTTAAAAATGTGATGATGATCATTGCACAATCAAATATTATTGTTACTTGGAGATATTTACCCCGGTCCAGGATAGTAATAGGGCGGTGGTCGTTCATATTCGGTACTTAAGGGAGGCGGAGCTCCGGCAGCTGGTTGATACCTTGGTGGACCGCCGTTGGGAAAGTCCCAATTTCTGTAATAATAATATTCATGAGTTCGATAATTATTTTGAGCTGCATTTAACGTTCAATTTTGATTATAAATTAAGTCATAGCATTTGCAATTTCTAATGAATTGTACTCATTCGTTTAACCTTTTCAGCTGTCCGACAGGATCGTCATAAAAAAAATTTCACGTACAACAAGTGGATTTTGGCAGTGAAAAGGCTAAACGTAACACATCTATCGTGTCCTTGCCACAGTAAAATGCCATTTGCTAACATATGATATAGCAGCTGCCCAACAAGCGAAATGAAAGTAAGATCGTACGTAACTTGACTGTTTCGATTACAATTACAAAATATAATCACAATACATGTTGGAGAGAATAGACATGCTTCTCGCGAAGGAAAGTACCTTTAAGCTAAAAATTAACGTTACAGGACATTACACAACACGAGTAGTTTATATCGACATCTGATATATAACTGCTTCTCTTATTAAATATGCTACTATATAATTCCATAGTCAACGAGATAAGCGTCTCTATAATGGAAATGGAACAATTAATTGGACCCTATTTCACGTGTTTCTTACTTGTTATAGATATAAATATTTTTTGCGAAAAGCCTAGTTTTCTTGCAAAGCTATTCGTAACCAATTAAAAAAATGGAATAAAAAATAAATAGATCGAACGAATGCACAGAAGAAGGACGCAGAAACATTTGTAACAATAGTCTTTGCGACTTACGTGCAGAGGCGTATACGTGAGAGACGCGAGAGGTCGACCCCCCGCAGAGTTCCCACTCACCTGGAAATAACCGGGAGAAAAATCGTGACCATCGGGGTTGCATCAAATGCCGTCGATATATGATATTACAATTCAACAATTAAATCTCAGACTGTCATTATCACGCATTAAATTATGAAATCAAAACAATCGACATTGTTTCGCTTTATTTATGGATAGAAGTACGAATATCACATGTTCATCGGGATTGTTGATATGAAATTTGTTCTTCTATGCCACCAAAACCGCGGAGCAACGTCCGAGCTCTTATAAACTATGAAAACGATGCAATATTATTTGATGAGTGGGAACCCTGTTCGTGCCGAATAAGAAAATGACGAAGAGATATTTCAATCTCGCCAGAGGTTTGATATATTTAAACAAGGTGAAAGCATTACGTATCACAAAAAGCTGTTTTATTGCTTATCGCTCTGATTAGAGACTTACTGCGACTCTAGTGATACGCTAAAGACTTTATTGTGAGGTTCTGTTTTGGAAGGGGCGGTATGTTCGTGGTTTCGCCACGATAAGGTGAAACTGTAAAGAAATCAGACGTGACCGATGAAACGATGAGAGAAAAAAAGAGAAAGAGAAAATTTTTCAGAGCGACGTTACGCTCGACGTAACGTCACCACCATGTCACGTTAATCCCTGTCTCATTTTCAACCTTTTACATTCGATGTACATACAGTGTCAGTACGAGATTAACGAGAAGAAAATTGCTTTCCTAGAAAATTCCATGGTAGAATGTAATATGAGGTGATAATGGGCCCGAAAACACTCCAACTTACTTCGGTGCCAGATCGGAATATCTCGAATCGTGATGCGACGTACTCTGATGGGCGTCGGGGATCCTCTCGCGCTCATATCCCACTGCCGGACCATCGTAGCTTTCGACATATGCCGCAGGATGATGCCTGCTATGGGAGACGTGCTTCTTGTCGTGAACGCTGCAATCAAATGCGAAAATGTTATACTTAAGACGTTAAAATCAAGCGAGCACTCGTCATGCGAGTTAGAGATCAAGTGTGTTGTACACGCTAAGCCGCGGTGTATCAGTTAAAAACTTTTCGATCAGTGTTTCCCAATCTATCTTGCCTGCCGAAAATTCTTAAAATTTGATAAAATATCTTAATTACATAAAATGTCTTAATTACATTTCCTGACACTTTATACGGATTTCTAGGATAATCGGGAAACGTCATTTGGGAAACACTTTTTCTGGGTAGTGTGTTAATCCCAGAACAGTACATTTATATAATTTAATTCTTTGTTATAATTAATAAAAAGATTCGTTGTCATCCAATTATTATGTAGATTCAATCAGTTCTATGATTAAACAACACTTCCCAGATGATTGTACCGGTGTTATATGTTTAATCTAAAAGCCATCACTATCCGCATATGTTTCTCCTAATGAAGCTCCTACATAAGCCTAATTAATATGCCAAATAATAGAAATATAATTGAATAAGCAGCAAATAATTCCAGAGTGCGCGTAAAGAGATTCATATATACCACGCAATATATCTTATAACATAAAAGTATGTACGCCAACTCGAGAATGTTATAATCTTGATATACAAAAGAGTTACATGCGATAGTAAAATATACAAAATATTAAAAAAAAAATATTTACGTTAATTTACGTTAGAGTAATATAGTAAATAAAAATACTTTAAATTGTACAAATATATATATTTTTATTTCTTTGAGGTACTAAAAGAGAGAAAAAGAGATAGTGTAAAAAAATAATGTTATTAATATTCGGTATACAGAGACTCTCTATTTAGACTCAAATAAAAATCTAATTTAATATTGTAAATATAAAAATAAAAAAATATATATTTAAATATAAAGCGTCTTATCTATGTACAATTCTGGTTTATTTGCGCAAAAACAATTGTATTGAAGTTATTATCTGTTAAATACTACACAGTATGGTTTCTACTCTTCTTTATCTTGTCAAAGAAGGAAGAAGCGAAGAAACATATTTCATTTAACAAAACATTATTCTTGATCGGCAAAAATTGAACCAAAATTTAATAAAAAAACAGGGAGGCAGAGAAAATGATATGACATAATTGCATTCAGACAATAATGTTTTATATGTACATGCGTGCATCTCTCGGAATATATACGTAGGACATGCGAGCACATTGTAGCTTTGTCGTGGTATACTTACTGGGCGAGGGGTATGTTATCCCTGTCTGCGTACGCGTCATACAAATATTCACTGTAACGGAGCGTGTTAGCGGTTAGATTCCAACAACCATTCCACACATTAGATGGCTACTTTAAGCTAAGCTACCGCGATGAACCGCCAGAATGATCGGTTCTAGTATAAAATAGAAATTTTTTGTAATCTTTCATTTCATTATCTTGATAACGGAAAGAAAATGCGCAAATAAAGTGCGACTTGTAATCGGGATTTTTGCAACAAATATAAAATATAAAATTTACTTTATTTAGTAATATAAAATTTCACCTTTATTAGTTGCATATATTAGAATATTTTGTTAATTTGTATGCAGTAAAAAAATTTAAACTGAAAATTATTACACATCTCAGATAATTATCTCTTTTGAAATGTCTTTTCGAGGTCGAGAGAACACAATTTCGAGCCAGGAAATTCTTTCAGAATTTCCGGGATC
The DNA here is from genome assembly GCA_038406275.1 of Cataglyphis albicans. NCBI lineage: Eukaryota > Metazoa > Arthropoda > Insecta > Hymenoptera > Formicidae > Cataglyphis > Cataglyphis albicans. Next base: position 9,967,194 of record JBCAUJ010000075.1, on the reverse strand, counting down.
GAAGAATTTCTTTGTAAATAAAAAAACAGGACATGCCGACTATCAAAGATGTTACAAAGCGCGAATAAGTACATGCCATGGTATATGGAAGCTCGAGAGTGTGGCTACGAGAGGGAAATAAAGGAATCAACAATTTCTACATGAGAGGTGCTTAGAAAGGTTCGTTAAGATTCGTAGAAAAAAAGATAGAAGAAAAGCCTTATCTCTCTTCGAGTTTAAAATGTAAGGTGTCGTTTTTTCTTATATTCTATTTTTTTCTTGAATTTGCGCAATTAATATATAAAATATTGCCTTTGAATAGTTAATTAACGATTCAATAAGTGATTCATGTTTGATGTATGATATCGATCGATAATATCTACTGAGGACACATTAGTATCTCAAATATCATCATGCATAAATTTAATGAGAAATCAAAAACAATTAAAAATATGTTTTTTAACTTGCAGTCGCTATATCTACGAGAATAGAAACTTACGCTTCGACAAGAGGTCCTGGATATGGATCTGACTTTTGATACAAAGCACTCAGTTTCACACAGAGCACTATCGTCGGTATGAATAGGATCAAGCACCAACCGACGCTCGCCCAGAAGCCATTCTGCGTATATAAATGCAAATAGAAGCATAAATATTAATTCTTAGCAAGAACTGTTTAATTTTGCAATATCGCGATGCGACAAATTTACTTGTCAGCTAAGAAAATTGTAAAATATTTGGAAAGTTTAATGAGAGCTATTGAAAAACATTTATGTGATAGACAATATTTGACTCTATTTCGATGAAAAAGTTAACAATTAAAGATTTATAGATTTAAGAAGATGTAAAACGATACTCACAAATGGATCTAGGATCTTATTGCATCCTGCCACGAGTGTTGCATTGTAAGCATTCGAAACGGGAGCGCATCTTCCAACCTTGAAAATCGCAGATTCAATGACGTGCTCGAGAAAGTTATCCACTTGATGCAAGAACGCATTGCCAAATCTAGTCGCGAGCTATCAATAATATTAATATTACATTTAGCCATATATATATATATATATATACACACATAAAATATTGCAAAAATATAATGTCTTTGTATTTAAATGAAAGAAGAATGAGATACATACATATTGAACGTATTCCGGCCCATCTTTATTTAAAAACTGCTGCGCTTTAGTAACTTCATCCACTAAATCGTGAATAGCATCTGCCATTGAGCTATGATTGAATTTAATGTTCTCTTGAAGTGTCAGCGCGTTTGCGCTTAATTGTTCACTGAGCTTAGCCATTGGCGTAACTAAATCTCTGTGATAGTGTTCCAAGTCGTGTGCATTCTTTTCGAGACTGAGCCTAATTTCCTCTTGGCTCTCCGGCAATTTAGCGGAAACCTCCCGCAATTGTTTGGCAAGATGTTCCAAGTTAATATTCGTGATGTTTTCGGCGAGCAATTCGGCATATTGATAGAACTTGATATCACTGAGACCGCTCTGCGCTAGATCGTTCAACTTGGATCTCGCGCTGTCCTTCAAAATCACCACACCGGGGGAAAGATTGATTTTGCGACGCAACTGCTGGATGGTGTCATTGATGTCGTAACGTCCAGCGTAATCGCGCAGGCTTTCAACGTCAAATACATTTTTCAGATTTAATACATTATAAAGCGTCTCGTTTTCATGACATTTACTATAAATAAAAAAAGATCGAGTGTTAAATATCAACAAGTTTGATATATTAATTCAATTATTAAAAAAAAAATCTCTAAAATATCATATTTTCTATGCTATTTATTATAAATTATTATAAATGACACTACATGGTTCTGATTCATTTGTCACATTAAATTATAAGTGTATATAAGATTATTTACCGCAAATGCAATTTTCTGCTTTAAAATATAGAATATATAATTTTAAGATATAAAAAATGTATCACACACGTACTTACGTAACAATATAACTCATATTAATATTCGCATTAGGATATTTCGGATAGAGTATTCTTTTGATTTGCACCAAATCATCGACCAACTTGAACATTCTGTTGTCTTTTGGATTCTTTAAAGGTTCGCAGATGCCACGTTGAGCCATAACGCCGGTTACCATATGAACGACAGTTATAACCATCAGAACACTAGTTAAAAGAAAGATGATCCACACAGCCCTGTAATACAAAATAAAGAAATTACAATTTTAAATATAAAACAAACCGATTTTATTTGAGATTTCAGCAACTTTTGTAACTTACATCATGAGAAATCGTGCACCTGATCCCTTATTACAACAATCGTCTCCGTATCCGTCTGGACGTTTTCCGCAAATACCACAGAGAAGACCACACGTCAAACACATTAAGACAGTCAGAAGAATACCGGATATACCAAGACCAAGATAGTATCTAAAATAAATAATACGTATATAAGAACAATCGTATCGATCGTTATCCATTATTCATTCTTTCTTTATAATATATACATTTATCACAAACCTATAGGGGGAATACTGATCTATATTGTTCCGCGCAACTTCTAAATGCCGAATATAAACTCTATCTATATCGACATTTATTCTATCGATGATGGCAGTCATATTATTGGCGATACTCGCCAGAAAATTACAAGCTCGTCGAATGCTCGCGCTGACCACCGGAATCGTCTGATTAACAGCATGCTGAATATCCTTTTGAATCTTTAGAAACGAATCCCTGCCTTGGCTCACTTCCGACACTATATTACTCTCCATGAGCACAGTGATGTTATGCAATGCGAATGTAACATCTGGCAGCTGGAAAGTATCATATGTATAACATAACGTGCTTTCTCAAATGATATAAAATAAAAATCTGTATGAAATAATCGTTAATAAAATTCATTACACAAAATAGACCGTAATCATCCTGTTGAATGATTCGTGCTAAATGCAATTTCAAAAACTAAAAGACACATGCTACTTATTCATTGACTATCATCAGATCTATCTAATTTTCTCAAGTATAAAAATGTAGAAATGAAGAGAATATATTTTTGTGCATATACTAGTATCTTAAAAAATTAGGAAAGTAATCTAAAAAGAATATTATTAAATATAAAATGGATGTATTAATGGATGTAATCATATAGTAAGAGTAAAGATAAAAAAAAATGGTATATCAACATATTTAAAAATTTTTAAAGTTTTATGTTTAATTGCGAAAAAATAGCTTCTCTTTCTTTAAGTATATTTTTTTAATCATCTTAAAAACAGTATTATTTAAGAATTTTCACTACTGTATTCGAAAAGTGCAAATAACGAATATGTAGTAAGAAAGAAGTTTTATTAACAGATTCACATGTAATACGTAGGATTTTGGCAAATATGTTTTTCATTTCTATTTTGCGTGCACAAATTACTTTGCAAAATTAAATAATAATATAATAATGCAAATGAGAGTATATCTACACAAAATATACAGTTAAGTAAAGAAGAAACTGCATGCTATTGCTTACAACTTACAGACGCTAGAAGCTATTTGTGGCAAGCATGGAATCAAACAAATTTATACAGTATTTCTCCCTTGTATACTAATAATCACACGATGTGCAAAAAACCATAATATTTGATATTAATAAACATATTTCGCAATATAAATTGCAATAAGCAAGACTGCAAACAATTGTATTGGTCTACAATATATCGAAATATATATTGAAAAATTGAAAAGATCAATTCTTATTAGATTTAACCGCTCAATAATATTTGGTTACATTAGTAATTTTATTTTAAAAAGCCTTATTAGATAAGCAAACGAAAGCCAAGGCAAGCCTTGTACAAATCTACCGTTTCGATACATTAAAAGATCACTATTTTTAATGCACTTGGATCTCGATATAATATGTATTCAAAGACAGCAGGCTCAATATTTTTTTTTCAAGATTGTTCAACATTTCTTTTTTTATTTGAAATTATTTTTGATATATATGTATATCGAGAAGTTCTCCGAGAGCATTTTTAGATTTTACATTGCTAAAGAATTTCTTTCATTGTAAAATCATACCTTTGGAAAATAACGGTCCATGTACTGCATGTAAACAAGGAAAAAAATTTGTTCATCAGATAATTAGCTGAGATAGCTAATAAGAGAAGAAACAACTCATGCGTCTATTTACCTTATCAAAGTCCACTTGTACCGACATTTGATTCACTTTGTAGTCGTGAAGAACTCGTTGGCACTTGTCAGTCGTGCACGCAGACAGTGTGTGAAGGAGATTTTTCTTGACACCGCGAACAACTGAAAGATTATGAAATTTCGTTTTTGCAGCTCTTGTTTCGTAAAACGATTCGTTGTAAAAATAAATAATAATAATAAATTATTATAAAACGAGATATGACTATATTTTAAATTTGCTTGAAATGTCTATAAAAAGTAGCTTAATTTTTCGTCATTTTTAAATGACTTTAATGTAAATTGTAAGAAAAAGAAATACCAAATGTATCGAAATGACTTTCTAATTTGGCTTAATAAATGTAAAGATGTGTGAATATGATCGGGTTACCGTACCAATGTCTAATTGACTGGCGTTTATTCGCAATTCCTGCGTTATTTTATTCATCAGTCTCAAATCCTCTCTGATCGACTCCAAGCCGGCGACTATTTCATTCAAGTTAGTGAGAGAAACGGCATGCGAATATTCCGCTAGCTGCTCGGTAACAATTTTGCCGCTGGCCTGCAGAATATTGTTGAGCGTAACTTCCAACTCCTCAGGATTGGTCTTGAGCAAATTGTCGATCTCTTGCTTTGTGGTAGTCAAGTAGAGCTTGACGTCCTTCAGACTAGTCTTAGCGTTAGTTGGAAGCTCTTTGGTTCCCTCCTGCATGTACTCGTTTGTCACAAAGGCGCAGACCACCCCGAATCTGCGTTTATTAATCGAACATTTTCTTTATTTGGATAAAAACGGTGAAAAGTTATGGAAATATAATTGCATGTCGAATTCTATACAAGGCTTAAATAAATTTCGAATATTGTATATTAATATACATGTTTGATAAAAGAGGATTAAATTGTATTTGAGTCAATTAAATATTCTTTAAGAAGAGAGAGACAAAAGTTATTGATGTATTATTAATAATAATGCATCAATATATTCATATTAATATTTCCTTTTATAAAACCAACAAGCATATTTTAAAAATTTCAAAATTCCTCGAGCCTTTACTACTATGCAAAACTCGAAACTGAAGGAATATTAAGGCAAATATTTGTCAAATAATATCTTAAAGGTTTTCCAAATCTTCAAAAAAAAAAAAAAAAAAATCTTACAATATAATAGTGGCGACTCCGATTAACACAATGCTGAGCATAATCTTCTTGCAGTGATCGTGCTTTTTGTCGAAGGGTTGACTTCGAGCACCGCAATGTCCCGCGCATCTGCAGCAGCAGAAGAAGAGACCCACGCAGGGGAGAATAGCTGCCAGGAGGAGTCCAATCAAAGCAAGGCCCGCGAGTCCTCCATAATGCGTTACTATAATCTTCCATTCCTTCAGAGGGTCCGCAAAAGTTGGAGTACCGTCAACCAAAGTGATCATACCTGCGGAACAAATATTTTATCTAATTATTAGTCCTTTTCGTTGGATACCATCAATATTATTGTCGTAAGACACTGACAATTAATTAAGAGAAACTGGCTATTGTCGACCGGATTACGGGTACAAGCACTAAATTATCTTTCGCTGTCTACATTTTAGACTTGATGTAAAAAAAAAAAAAAAAAAAAAAAAAATTAGAAGTAGACCACTGCTGCAATCGAGCTGAAGAATGCGAGCGCGCCAATTTCTTGGCAGGGTAAAATCTTCGCAGTAAAACCCGCAATATGAGAATTAATTTTATAAAACTCATTCAGCGACCTGTATAACTCTTATGTGTATGACATATAAATTCATATTAAAAAAAAAAAAAAATGGTGAAGTCTTGAGAAAGCATACTAAAAACATTGTCGAGCAGAATTTCGTGAAACGAGTGAGACATTCTTGGTATAAAAAAGAGAGCAACCCAACCCCTCCACCGAACGATAAATATATAATGTATAAAAACGGAGCTACGTATTTCTCCATCGAAACAGCTGATGGTGCGTTGCCTCTTTCTCGGTGGGGAGAACCGGTGGGCCGAACGAATAGAACGAGGACGCGTCGAATCTAGGTCATAGGTCAGGGTGCCGGGAAGGGTTGCCAGGTCGCAACGCAAAACAACGAGGACGGACAGCGAAAATTTATTTGCCGGGTAATGTAACCCAAGGAAATGGGTCAGAGCTCTGGTGCTTGGTGGCCGTGTTTTAGATTGTCGGCCGTTGCCGGAAGCGAGCTGAATCGATCTACATCCGGATGATTCTATGCGCTTTTCTACGCTCGCGTACGCAAGCGCGATGTAATCACGATTGCGGATTTACAACAGGATCGTGTCGAAGAAATATCTCTCCGCCGTTCTCTCTTCTTCCTCTTCCCTCCCCCCCCCCCCTCCCCCAGGAAATTTTCATAAGCGACCCGGTGAAAAGAATAATATGCCAAGTTAATGCTTGCGACATGCTCGATTTTAAGAGATAGCATGTTTGATTTTATGTAACGAGATCGTGATTTTGAACCGTTCGCTCTAGAAATCGCACTTGTCGCGAATCATCGAGTTCATGTATTCGGTGATGCGTGAAAGCCTTCCTTTCTCTTTATTTTTATTACGCTCTTTCTCGAAAAGATGTTAATGCTCTGATGCGACCGCAATACCGTAAATTTCTACGCGATAATGTATAATGATGGCATAAATTTATAATCTCTGTAAAAAGTTGATATTTCATATTTCTAGCATTTCGATATAATTGATATGGAATTCTGGCCCCGAAGAGCGCTAAAGTTTCTAATACGATTTAAAATCTTTTCATTATTAAATATGAAAAATAAAAGTCCAAAAATATGTATAAGATATCTATACTTTATTCCCGACAATAATTTATTTATCTCTATTAAAGATACATTTATATATTGGAGATATTAATTTTAATCTATAAAATATTTCAGAAATAAAAATTTCAGATTAATTGCATAAAATATTAAAAATTCTAAAGGAATTAACTTTGAAAGAGAACGCAATTGATTTTATTGATTTAGTAAAATGATTAAATTTTGCCGAATATTCGTCTAATTGGAAGTATCACACGTTCCTTCAAAAGCGCACCTCGTTTGCAAATTGTTGAATCGTAGCAAAAATACTATCAATCAAGCTCCATGAATCATGAAGAGCGTTTTTGAGGACATCTCTAGCAATAGGTAACGGAAATAGCAAACACAAAAGAATAAGTCATGATTGGACTCGTTAGGGAGCATGTATGCAATGTTGAATGATCAATGACAGCAGAAAATTTAACGAGAGTTATTTGATTCATTTATCGGAGATTGCTATCATATCTTATTAAGCTTTCAATATATTAATAATTAATTTTTTAATAATTTTATCTTTGAAGATTCGCATGATTTTTATTAATACATATTCAAAATTGTTAGAAAAAAAATTATTGTTATTTAGATTCTTGTAGTTTATTGACTAATCTATAAATAAGCTTGTGATAGATTTCGTTATGATAAGCAGGACATGTCAGTGTAGGGATGTGAGATGCACAATAAATTATAGAAAAATCTATAATTTATTTTTGGCGCGGAAAAGGACGTTGATGACGTCGACGGTGCAATGCCCGATGATAAAAAAAGACATGTTTTCATCAAGATCGTCATAATTGTGCAATGGAACAATGATAATTCTAGTTCTCTTAAATTTGTTAAAGCTTCTCTAAATACTTGGATTTTTTATCGTTTGAAAATATCTCTAAAGTCATTAAAATACCTCTCATTCACACCTGTGCACCTCTTGTATACATTTTCTGTTATTTTGACATATGTACGTGACATATGAATAAACAACGTTTATGTTGCAAACGCAATATTGTAGGAACGTGTCGCAATATGCGATATTCTACTTTGTTACGTAAAAGCATGTATAGTTATACATTGCGGAATCCATTGTTGCATAGTCCATTTTTCTCAGAGTTGCATATTAATTTTCGATTCAAGAATAAAAAAAAAAAAAAAAAAAAAAAAAAAAAAAAAACACCAAAAAAACGTTTCGGTCAAAGAAAGTGTCCGCCTTCCTAAACCGACTTTCGGAAAACTAGAACTGCGATTCAGCATGAGAAACGACCACTCTGAAAATTTGTCCTCCTTTGCAAGAAAACTTCCTCGTTCTCGCCGCACTTTCGAAACAATAAACAATCGTTTAGATTTACGACTAAATTCGATGATCTATTTACATTTTATTTATAATCCAACTCTCTTCGTACAATATCATAAACATGTTTTAAATGGTGCTAGAATTTTTTATTTTATACATTTAATTAAAATGACAAAAAATTGATAGTGTCTTTTTAATAGAGATCGACCGGAAGGAATTGAAGCATATCCTTATGTCGAATGAGTATAATGACACATGTAAATTAAATATTCTATCGACAAACCAGCAAACGTGTAATCGTGCAACTCACAGCGGACTCACTGTCGTGCAGGTAAGGGTTTCGATCGATTTTCCGCAGTCATTGACCTCCATGGTTACGTTAATGCTGCTATCGCCATCGTTGTCGCAGGTTTAGGTCTTTTAACGGTTCCCACTATGTTCTCATTATGTAATCATTGAATTATAAAATTTCTTTTTGCAATATCACAGAAATAGTAAGAAATAATAAGAAACAAAGTTTATTGATAATACAGTCTCTTGTGTTTCTTTTTTTTTTTTTTTTTTTTTTTTTTTTCTTTAAGAGTCCAAAAGACAAAATTACAATTAATGGTTACATCTAATTCTCAAACCACAAACAAAAACATAATTAAAAATATCAGGTAGTTAACACGCTACATATGTATTTTTTTTTTTCAGAGTTTATTTCCGAAGACTATGTTAGGAGTAATCGAAGCGCAACTTTAAAACATCCTTCTTCGCTTTATTATCGGAACTTTATAGCCCATAATACCGAAAAAAACTTCTGCTATTACCTTAATGAAGAATTGCTTGTCATGATACAGCAAATGTTGGTATATGTAACATTTTGATCGGATCAAAGTAATTTTTTTTTTTTTTTTTAATTCAAAACCGAGATGACACAGAATTTTTTTTGTTTGAGATTACATTATAATTTCAAGACAGGCTTTATACATATAAATCAAATTAGATTTCTCTAAATCAAAGTCATAGTCTCTAATTAGTCGATAATTCTCCTTTTACAGACAAATGGCATTAACCGGAAATAATGGGAAAACGTTTGTGCGATGCAATTAAATGGCAATTACTTACAATGTACCATTAATTTTATGGCATGGATTTCCGTAATGAAGTCGTTCGTTGAGCTTTTTTCAAAGCCGATAGTTACCGATATCTCCAAATTACGATTCATCTATTAGGATAATTAAATTAAGCTGAGAATAACGCGGCAAAATTAACAATCAAACCTTGCCATTGACTGGCTCGCCTTAATGCACACATTCTGCGTCATCGACATTAATTAAGAATTCGAAAATGATCGCATCCGGAATATACAGGGAATATACATATATTTAACGACGACTCTGTATTGTCTTTGTAAATGTCTTAGTAATTTATATAGAAGCAATTAATCGATTGCGACTGTGACGGATATGTTATTGTAATTGTGTAAAAGAAGAATGTGAGCAAGAATTGTTGAAAAGTCCGACGATCGATTCGTGTTTGAACAACATGATATATACGGTAGCTCGACGGTAAGATCCAGATAAAGCTCGCTCGCGCGTCTTCTTGTTAAGAAAGATTCGGTGTTCCAGAAATTCCATCACTTTTCATCTTTCCTTGCTTTTCCTCGAATCGTTTTTACTCGCAAGACCGACAACGAGTCATACATCTCATTATTTTTAAGAGCAAAGTGCTTGGCGCACTTTTTTCCAATTTCAAATAAAACGATCAAACCTTTTTTTTTTTTTTTTTTTTTTTATTTTCACAAGCAAACCCACATATGTGTTCCAGAAACAGTGCTCCACAAAATTATGCACATGTCGCATATATTTTTTTTCATTATCTTGCATTTATTCATTCTGTTCGAGGCAAAAGGGTATGAACTTGACGAAAAGATTGTCATATATCCATATGGCGTGCATCTGTAAAACTATAATTGCAGAATTTTATCTACGTTGCAGAGACGCAATTCGCGATAAGAGAGGCTGAGAATTTTACTCAAGGTTTATGATTAACAATAAATGTTGGCAAATTAAAAATATATATTTTAGAATTAAATAACATCTCTCTCTATGAGAGAATTATATTAATATTATTTATATTTAATTTGCTAATGCATTTTTAATTTACCCATACATGTGTTTTGTCGTTTATATATATATATATATATATATATATATATATATATATATATATATATATATAACACACCCTCCACCACATCTCCTATATACTCACAAAAATTTTTTTT
>JBCAUJ010000075.1:9899165-9956017 GCA_038406275.1 Cataglyphis albicans | reverse complement strand
TTTTTTTAGAAATCACGTGGGTCTGTCAACAATGTTGCCATTATGTGTCAGACCGGGGACTTATTGAGTGATGTGTTGTATATATATATATATATATCCGTAAAATTTCATTTTTTCTAAAAAACAAGATTTGCGTCATTTAAATTGCATCTTAATAAAAAAACATTCGTTTACATAGTAACTTTTTAAATGATTCGTCCGAGAAGATGATGAGAATTAGACAATGTAAGTTCTGTAATTGCGCGTTCTCCTGACACTTTCAAGTCTGTATACTTCATCGCTTATATTAACTTCTCCGTGTCCTTAATTGCGCTGGCGGCCAACTAATGCCCCAACTGGAAAGTTAATTCCTGCACATAACAAGACACGCAATGACGGCAACTACCGCGTACCGTTGCATTTCGTCATGATGCATCGCTTTTCTTTGCAAACGTAACATATGTAACGATTACACACAGTACGTACGGTACTGGTCATTAATTTGCAAACGCTTAACGGAAAATTGACCTTTTAAAAGAAATGAGCGTATAAGCGTACACGTTGTAATAAAATACATGATAATGTAACTCGGAGTGTTCGTGTATTACGTCAATAAAGAGACTCGTGCAATATGATTTTTTTTCAGTGATTTCTCTTTAATTCTCTTGATTCCAGTAAGAGAATTTCTGTGTGTTATCAGAAACAAGCGTTTCCTCTCCGGATGTTGACTCACTGGCTTGTCTAATTGCCACTCGAGCATTAATTGCCACTGTTCGCGATGCTTTTTCGGGAGCTGGCCGGGGCCCAAGAAAAATTCGACACGACACGTGAGATTGACGGACCCTCCAATCTGACAGGAGAAAGGCGGTTGGATTTTTGCCTCCATTTTTGCCTCATTTGTCCGCGGATTAAGGATAAGCTACGCTCAATCATTGTCGTCGTAAAATAATTATTCTAAAAAAATCGACAATTGATGAACAACAGAGGATAATACGGATCGAAACCATTAATGCACACCGTTTATACGACGTAACTGTAATTTATACAGATGTCTTCTCCGCGTCTCGTCGCTATTACGGTACTTTTGTCACCGTGTGCAAATTGCCAAAGTCCCGCTCGCAATTTCTATGGTAAAAAGATATTACACGATTTCGATACGATAAAATAAAAATAAAAAAAATTTATGATAAGAATTATGGTTGTAGTGAAGTTTTTTTGCTCGTTTTTGCATAATGTTAATGTTGTCTTTTTTAAAATTATAATATCACATTGATGATATATCTCTTATACGCAAAAAGATATATGTTTGTATTTTTTGATCACCCGTCTCTGATATTTCTTTCAGAATAAGAATTAGCAAAGCATAACGGCGAGCGCAACGCATATAGAGAACGTTCACACGGCTATATATAAATATGCATTGTGTCGAGTATTGTCGAGACTAACGTGACGCCCGTTAAGATGTCGACGGTCTTGTTAAATTTAACACCTTGAGTAATTTAGATGGCATTATCTTTTGTTACGACATCTCCACAAAATGGACCATTTCATTGAAAATATAAAAGAGCCATCAATTTTTTTGCCGCATGACTGTGGTATAAAATAATGAAAACAATTAAAGCTTCTTAACCAGAGATTCCTCTCCGATAATAAAATCCAAACATTTTCGATGTAGATACGGTGTTGTTTTCAATAAATGTAAACTGCAACTATCTCTTACAGGCGAGAGTTGCGCGCCGTTATCGGATCTCGATAAATTATGCGTTAAATTAACGAGTGCACGCTTCATCGGCGTGCGGAAATAATTCGTGTTTAATTGGAAGCAATGAGCGTAGGAAGGAATGTCGGAGTTCACAAGTAGATCCTCGTATCATATGTTAAACAAAGATCATCGCAGAAAGATTAATTTTTTTATGTATTTTACGACTTGTATTATAAAAAATTAGCAATATAAATATCTTACTGCGATAATAAATAGTATGATATATTAATATAGAAAAATAACACATCACTCAATAAGTCCCCGGTCTGACACATATATGTCAACATTGTTGACAGACCCACGTGATTTCTAAAAAAAAATTTGTTTTTCTTAGACCGGAGACTTATTGAGTGATGTGTTACATGTATAAATATTCATAAAATTTTAAGAATAATTTTTTTTTTTTTTTTTTAACATTTTATGTATACCGGGTAGAACAGAAAAAAATAGGCAAATCAACTTTATATCGAGAAATATCTGACATTTTTATCTCTGAACATATATATATATATATATATATATATATATATATTTAAATAGGAATTATTTTTCACAGTTTGCGGTACCAGGATTTTCCTGGTCAGATAATAAGCTTTTGCGTTTCTCTTTCAAGGACTGCCGCATAAGGAACATACGTATGTATTAATTTCCTGTCATTATGAACTCAAAACGTCACACAACAGGAGGGTTAACGAGAATGCAAATGTAAAATGCAGCCTGCGCATTGCAAAACTGATACCGAAAAAGATCATATAATCAAATGACATCAGCATGTCATCACAATAATGCGATAGTAATAATAAATGATGGACGTTCGTACAGGGAAAAAAAAATGAGTCATCTCTCGCAAAAATAAGGATAGGATAATTTATGTGACTCGCTTTTTGTAGAATATCTGCAATAATTCTTTGTACAATTGAACAAGTTCTTCGACGAAAATTTACGTAAAACATAATTAATTATTAATTAATATTCTCGTGTGTCGTAGTTCCTTTCTTACATTATGTTAGAAAAAATATGTAGATATTTTTTAGCTAAAGTAAATGTCTATCCTGTTACGTTCCTTGTTTGCCTTACATCCACGAGTTTATGCATTACAAATGGCACTTTATACTTGCATAGAAATCTAGTCTTGTGCCTCGCAATCTACATAGTAAACAATTTTAACATGCAAGCAATCTGATGAATATATGTAATACAATTTCTCCGAGTTTACGTCTCTTTAGCTCTCTCTCTCTCTCTCTCTCTCTCTCTCTCTCTCTCTCTCTCTCTCTCTCTCTCTCTCTACATTTTCTGGATAAATGTTAGCGGAAAACTTAAGATCGAAAGAAAGATAAAGATGATTATTTTCTGATGAATCGAGATCAATAATGAATAAATTTATGGGTCCATTGTATAAAGGGCCCTCGAGCTCTCGAGTCTTAACGTCCGATTTTATGGACGAACTCAAGGAGAACTCCGCGCCGTTTCAAAGATGAAACTTGATCCTAGTCGATTAAGGATGTCGCACGCGTGTGAGTCATAAAAACTAGTATCTGTGAACCGGATTCCCATCGTCGCCGTATAAGGTCGTCTTTACGAGCAATTACGAACCCGGCAATTGTAACCGGTCGACGATCGGTGGACGAGTAAAAATGACGCAAAAAGAATTATATTTCATTATATCTGGACAACAATTATGCGTATAAAATGCGTACTTAATTTCTGATATCGGAGAATCTTGTAATGGGCATTCATTTCATTAATGATAAAATCTTGATGAAATTGGTCGAAAAATCTTGTCAGACTCGAATCACAATTTATCGTGACAGATGGAGACATGTACGTGAAGGAATCTCAAACTAAAGCTAAGCAAAGAAAGATAAGTAAACATTCAAAGATAAATAATCTCTTAAATCTCTATTAGCATTTCAGTAAATTCGCGTGAAATTAAATTATCACAATTTTCAATGTCATAAATACATTAGTGAGTTGTTTTGCGTTTTTCTTTTTGTTTCATATCTTCAAATTTTATTTTGCATAAATATTTCGACCATTTTGATCTAAAATTTTGATTTAACGATGCAAAAATTATTTCTAAATTTTTAATTTCGAAATTTTCCAATATTGTACAAATATACATTATACCAGCTGACTAAATTCTAGATGTCAAATTATAGCGTGTCACTCTGCTTCAGCCAATGCGTAACAAAAAATATGAACTTTGTCATATGAGAAAGTGAAAGAGCGATTGCGAAAGCACATATTGCAACAAATGGATCACGACGCGTCAATGGGAATACAGTTATAATGAAAAGAAGAATGTGTTATTCGACAAACAAACGAGATGGACATATAGTAATGCACAAATGATATACGTGCACGTGGATGCGAGTTTTCTTTTTCACTCGCTGCGTCTGTGCGAGAATAATCGGCAGTTCTCTTCTTTTCAAAGGGATCATCCTCGAGAGCCTTCTCTTCTATAGGAGTTCTCTTCCCGGTCGAAAGCAAAGGGGAAAGGAGACGGTAAATGACGGAGAGGCGGTTTTTCTTTATGAACGAATCTCTATGGTAATTCAAACGGGGTAAGGAAAGGGGAATGAGAGACATACAGTCGATCTAAAAAGTATTTTCTTATCTGTTTGTTAACTTGTTAAAATGATACTGCATAAGAATTTTTTTTCATCGCGAGAGGAGAACGAAAAGTGAGAGAAAATTTGATTTATTTGTCGCAGCTTAGAAAAAAAAAAAAAAAAAGAATTTTTGATCCAGCCGCAAATCCTTGACAGTACGAATATTCGCAAATTAATGATTTCATTGATGCATTGCGAGAACGATGATCACTGATACAGTGAGAGGCTATTGTGACGAAAGAATATTATTGTCTTTATTGCGTGAGTTAGCCTAACTGTTCTCCGTGGAGTGCTACGCAGCTGTCGAAAGCGAGAGAGCAAGAAAACGAGAGAGAGAAAGAGAGAGAAAAAAAGAGAAGTGAGACGCGTATTATATGTATTGCGAATTTAATGAATGCGAGAACGCGTGAGCCACACAATGGATACATGAACGTGTATACGTGCGTCGTGAATGCGTAATGTATCATCCAATAAACAGAAGGGGAGAAAGAGAAAAGATGAGAAAATCTATAATGAAATTTAGACCGTCAATATCCATTGGTAAAAATTTATTCAGAAAGAATGAAAAAGAATTAAGAATGTGCGATGATGCGATGAAGAGTTATTTATAATTTGCTAAAAAAAACATGTCAATATCTTGATTAATATATATTGAAAATTTGATTAGAAATCGCTTATGTTTATTACAAAAAAAAAAAAAAAAAAAAAATTTGCATATTTCACCCAATTGGAATGCCAAAAATCGTGAGCGCATACGCCATTGGTGCTACTGCCCTCGCGTGACTCACGCATCAGGGCACCAACATGCGTGAGCGTGATCTAAGCGGAAAATATGTGCATGAGAATACGAGGAATAGACTAGTCTGCGCGGCGCTATGACAGTGTATCGAAACTGCAGCAAGATGTCAGCGAAATAAAAATTATCCTTTTTCGAGGCATACAGAATAATACAAATTATATATACATTTATATATATATATATATATATATATAACACATCGCTCAATAAGTCTCCGATCTAATTAAGAAAATTTTTTTTTAGAAATCACGTGGGTCTGTCAACAATGTTGCCATAATGTGTCAGACCGGGGACGTCAGACCCACGTGATTTCTAAAAAAAAATTTTTCTTAATTAGACCGGAGACTTATTGAGTGATGTATTATATATATATATATATATATAACACATCATTCAATAAGTCTCCGATGTAATTAAGAAAAATTTTTTTTTAGAAATCACGTGGGTCTGTCAACAATGTTGCCATAATGTGTCAGACCGGGGACTTATTGAGTGATGTGTTATATATATATATTGTAAAATACAGATTAGAGAATATTACTGTAAATTATATTTGCAAGTAAAATGCAATAGAATGTATCGGTTAAAGAGGATTGATTGATATGCAACGAATTACCCGGTTCAATATATACATATATGCAGAGATACTATATAAAGACTTAGAGAAGAGAAAGGAACACATTTTCGCCTTGTATTTAACCGGCACTTAAAAACTGACACGATGAGCTGGAGCTTCCCGAGATTCTACATGTGCAATGTCGCCAGAAGCGATGGCGAACACGTGTGTACGAGAAGATCATCTCCACGAGCACCTGTAAAACACGTGTTTCTCGTGTTTCCGGTAAGATACACCGAGATGGCGATAACGAAGAAAAAATATTTAGCATGCAAAATGACGAGCAATGTCGAATGTTGTCATTAGCGTTTTTGATTATCGAGCAGAGACGCGTGCAAATATATATATATATATATATATATATATATATATATATATCGTTTATTGCGTACGCGAGTGCGTTTGTGGCGTGTATTTATGAGTGTGTTACGGAATAAAAATAGAACAGATCAATGATGTTTTTAGTAAAACAAGAATAATATCGCTGCTCTTTATATATCGATTTACTTGTTCACATTTTCACCCCTTTTCTTTTTTTATTTCTCCCTTTCATCTAGACATCCTCATCGACACGTGCGCGTAATTTTTCTTTTCTTTTATATAGCTTTCCGATGCACAGTGATAAATATTTACAATTTTAATCGCATAAACTCTTCGAAAAAAATGTTATTGTAAAAAGACTTTTGTGTGTTGTTTTGATATTAATTCATATAAATTTAAAAGAACTTGAAAGAAACTTGAATAACATTTTTCTATTCGCGCTATACAGGCCTAAACATTCCGGCCAGATCCTTTGATTTTATAAAAAATTTATTTCTATAAAATAATACGAAATAAACTTAGATAATAAGCTTTCTCCTAACTTGCTAAGAATTTCAAATAATTTAATTTATTGATAGAAGCACTGGAATGTACAAAATGATTAGACACTGATTCACTAGCCCGTAAATGAAATTTGGATGCCCGTCCAGATACGTGTAAAGGTGAAAGGGACAAATAAGCGAAGAGCAATGTTCTCTCGAGTCATTAATCATGAAACAATGTTTGAGGGTCGCGATGATACGATAACGGATGTTCGCATTAACATTCTGATTTCTTTCAAAATTCATAGTGAAACTGAGTAGTTGATGGATATAAATTCCAAATAATACCGTTCACTGATTATTTAATCAATTATTACGTAATAAAGTCATAATTAATGACTGCACAATTTATTATGCAAGAGTTGCAAGTTTTACAAAATTTATTTCTACTTGATCAAGAAGTCGAATCTGTACATCGAGAGATGGATAAAATTTCTATCTAGGCTTACAGATTAGTTACAACATGCATAGGGCCAGCGAATCCTTAGACAAAACGCTTGTTTTGTAGAAAACGTTTATCAAGCGTACTCAGCGTGGCGTAAGGTCATGCCTAACGACCGTTCATAAATTATAGCCCCTCGTATATTAATGCCTTTTCTGCCCAAGGGACACATGAAATCCTTCCAATCGATATCGACGGCGATAACGACGAAACAAAATATCTTATAGAGTGAGAAAATGCGAAGATTGATGATTTGCTAGAGATAATTCTTTAAATCAGTTTTTCCAGAGAGAAGGAGAAACGCAATCTTTCTCTTCTCTCAATTCTTTTTATGAGTCTTATCAAAGGAATACGAAAAAATTCTCCCCCCTTTTTCTCATTTTTATATCGATATAAATACTTATATTAATAGCATGTAAATAATAAATTGATTTAAACTTATAGCTTTTAATTAGATTAATTCAATTATACGAGATCGAGACGAGCATAAAAAAAAAAAATATTTGTTAGTTTAATTTAAATCAAAAGATCTAATTAACATCACAAAATTAATTAATCACTTTATTAATTTAACTTAATTTAATTATTATGGCTGATATGGTAGTCTCATCATAAAATACGTTTTAGATTTCAACGATTCGTACATAAATTACTCTACAGTGTGAGATTGGTCGTCGATCGTATTAACGCAGTTTGCCTTCGATTCCGTCGCGTTATTACGATTCACAATTTTGTTGGAAATCGAGCACGCGTAAATTGCCGGTTAGAAACGCAAGCTTCAACCTCGTGAAACGAAGTGTATTTTATGTACCGCGACATCGCGTCGTTTGGTGTGTCGGCGTGTGTTGCCGCGAATTAAATGCCCGATTTTCGCACAGCTGTGACTCTCGCATCCGATTTTGACAATCACGCGGACAATTGCCTCGATCTCCGTGTAATTGAATTAATTTTATTCAATCGACGGTCTCGTTCAAAAGCTATTTAAGTTTATTTTATCATTTATACTTGCTACGGATAAATATAGAAAATATTTTCATATTCTTTCACAGATTGAAGAGACAAGGAGAAGAAAATTATCTCCGGCAACATCTGACGCGTTGAAAGAGGATTTGTCGCAAATGCGTCGCGATGCATTTCATCAAGCTGACGCGGCGAACAATCTTTTATCTTATCTCTTATTATCAGAATATTAGTTGTTTTGTCACCGGGCGATTCTGTTATGATTGCATTTTAATGCCGAGCGAGATACAGTTTTATCTATACACGTGCAATCAATATAGCATTGCGTATTATAAATTAATAACGGCTGTGAATCATGAGTCCGTATTAATATTTTCTAATAAAATGCAATTAACTTAACACAACCAACCAATAATGCAAATAATATCATTATATAATTAATTTAAATATATTTTTAATATATATTTGAGAATTCTCTCAATGTCAGAAATTCTTTCGGAGCATAAATCTCGCTTCCACCACAATTAATTTCGAATAATGTCATTGTCCAAGCATGCGATAATGTGTTAGACGAGGTGAAAAGAGATAAGTTCTACCAACTGAATAATGGTCCAAAATTTCGCCCTCTTATCGCTCTGCTCGTGCTAATATATATATATATATCTTTAAGGCATTACAAGAAAAAAAAAAATTTCCAGCGTAAAGATTAAGAAGTTAAAATGTCATGTGCAAACAGAATTCTAAAACATGCCGATATTGGAAAAAGCGATGGTACGCAAAAAAAAAAAAGAAGATTATCATTTATAAAATTATATTCCAATAAAAGATTGGATATCAATCGCATAAATATCAAATTTTTTATGCGATCGATATAATAAATCGATATAATAAATATGTAAGTACTGATATTTAATCTTACACCTGATCTAGGCGTTCGTTAAGTAAGTTGTAATTTGATGAAATGATAGGGCAATTTCGCGTCAAGGGGGAATCGATATAAATTTGTAATTTAATCCGAAATAATATATTAAGGAATAATTCATCTACCCAAGAAAAGAAGCTAGATAATTTTATCAAAACGAAAGATTAATGCTCAAGGACACTTTAGTCGCTTCCGCTTTGTGTTCACTTTTCCCTCTAATCTGTTCGCCTCTCTCTCTCTCTCTCTCTCTCTAACTGGGAGAGGAAACGTCAAATGGATGACGGCTTTTGTGCAACGAGAATCAGACGATAAGATCGATATACGGGCATCGCGCTTGCTGTCAACGATTGACGAGGCTCTAATATAGCGTATACATATACATACACATATGTACAATGTCTCTTTTTACGGAAAATGCTAATAAAATAATATCGACCGCCAACTGTATGAAAACGCAATTCCGCGACGACGTAAATCATCTGTCATTTCTAAACGGGAAATTAATGTGCACGTTATAAAGTGAACGCGTTGACGTGTGTCACGCCTTAACGAGCTCTTGGTCCATTTATAAATCAATTGCTTGATATTGTTCAATTATTTCTGCCGAAATAAATGATGTCTCAATACCTTCGCTGATAATAAAGTTATAAGGTGTTTGAAATAATATGTATTACAAACATTAATTTCTCGTTGCAGTATAGCTTCTTAATTTTTTTATCATATCTTCAAATGTATGATTAAATGTATAATTTTGATAACCACCTTGATATAATTTGTAAAAATCTTAATTTTATCGCTATCTTTATGCGATAAATTATGTCCGAAATATTATTTCGTCAATATCTCTCTCTCTCTCTCTCTCTCTCTCTCTCTCTCTCTCTCTCTCTCTCTCCCGTTAGAATATAATTCTTGATTCAATAATCGAAAATTTCCATAATAAAGCGAGACGTCAGAAAATTGGATGTTTGGAATAATCGGTACGTTAAAGGTACCGTTATTCGATTGACGTGCGATCGGGAAATAAACTTGAAAAAGAAGCGCGCGTCATTCTAAAGAAGCAGCCGTCACGGGCTACTAAACAGCGCGAATAGAAGTGTTAGCTCGACTATATGAAATCCAATTCCATCACCCTATAATTTCCGCGGGCGTGAAAAGCAATCGTGCACATGGCGGTGTCGAGTTTCGGTTTATAATTTGGAATCAACCTGACATGAGTCTCGCGCATGTCGGCGCATAATACCAAACTGAGCTAGTTACGTGCGTGCGTCTCCAGTTTCGACCGCATCCGGCATCCGTTAAATCCACCGCGCGAATTCGGACGAAATTAGATTGTTACGGAGCGATCGTATTGTGTAGCGAATCCAAACTTCGTTCCATTGTGTAGATTGTGACTTATTCTCATCGTTGTTGAAACGCAAAATGAAACGAACTTTAGAAAGATGGCACTTGCCTACGACATTTGTAATCGAAACAGTTTACAGTTTAAAATCTCATCTTTTTTCGAATGTTTAAAAAAATTTATATCTTCTTGTATCTATATACAGTACAATTTTTTGGACGTGAAACGATTAATAAAAGAATTCTGAATTCATTGGTATATTCGTTGGATTGACATGTGCTCTCTCTCTCTCAATTTTTTAAAATAAAATGAAATAATTGAGAACGACATAAATATGCACTATAAACTGATTTAAAAAGCTCCAATTTTCGCGAGTGAATTTAATGAATTATACTGAGCAAGGGGAGGAGAATTTCCTATCGTTATTAAAATTTTATCATTTAATATCTAGATATTAGTATTCAATAGTTAAGGTCAGCTTGCAATGTTCAAGCATCACGAATGGCGAGCAATGGCGAGAGAACGTGGAAAAAAAGGTGTAACGAGTGATCAGTGGAGTTCTCTCGCTCTTGCTTCTGAACGGACGCGATGACGTGCTCTCTCACTATCAACTTCCTGCTAGACGCGATACACACGCTCCTACGTTATTGCGTCTGGGAGGTCATTGATCCGCATAGTTCGCAGAGTTATCGGAGTTTTTAACGAGTCATCCTGCGTTGCGAGAAAAGCATTTATATATATATAGTTGCTGCTACAAGATTTTTTTCCTCTTTCTTTACGATGGCAATGAGCGAAAGCTGCAGAAGCACAAATCTCCCTCTCTCTAGCTAATATTTCATCCTCAAACAAGATCATTAATGAATTACGAGAAGAGCAAAAGCGTTCCTGCATATTTTCGCGCGATAATTATCACGCGAAACTTAATGATAGAAAAAAATTTATAATCTTCAAGTTGAAAAAAAAAAAAAAATATCGTAGAGACTATTAAAATTAATAAAAAAGCAAAACGGATCTCGACATAAATCTCGCAAAAATATCTATCTGCAAATATTAAACTAATAGGCAAAAAATTTTAATTAGTCAAATAACGGTGAAGAAGAATCCACGTGAATATAAAAAAAATCGCGATTATACTTTATTCATTGTGGATTACATTTTAAGGTAACAAAGAATAGACAATCGCATAAATTCAATGGGAACGGAATAAAGAAAACGGCGCGCATGAGCGGACACATATCAAATCTTTTAAATTAATATCGATTTTCTTTGGATCCGTAATCTCACTAGACGAGAAAAATTCAATTTATAAGGAATGTTTCATAGGTACGTCGTGTGAATTTGCACGAATCGGAAAAATCAGATTCACGGATAAAAGCATTCGTTCAATGAAATAAATTCAAGCGAAAAAATTTGTACGTATAAATGAATGAAAATTAATTTTTCCAGACAGCTCGATTGTTCTAACGAAACGTCTTTCATACAAGAATTATATTGAAAAAATCAATGTATATAGGATGGTAATTTCTTGTTTGATAATTTAATTTAATAATAATGCATAGTAATAAATATTTTAAATAAATAATAATAAAAATTTTGTAAATGCTCCAAACGTGAATGGAATTTTATGGACGATTTTATTTTTTCTCGTTTATATTCGGCATTTGTAACAGAATCATAAATCGCGCACTATTCTTCCGCTCATTGATTAAAACTACATCGATCAGCTGATTCAGATAAACTGAATCCTATTTTTATATATTTTATTTATGTATAGGATTAAAAGCTTTGTAAAGGATACAGTTGAAATAGAATTAGGCCAAGGTATCGCGTTGATATTTCAAGAAATGCTCGTATCAATATTGATTCCAATTTCGTGATTAATCTTTTTTAAATGGATTTATCATTCGATTTCACGACCTTCACGCGTAATTCATCGACCTCGCGCGCGCGATGAACGCATCCGCTTGTAAAGCTGGATTCGTGCATTGGAGTCGATTAGTAAAGTACGGCTTCTTATAATACGTTCATCATTTTTCAAGGTAGAATCACGAATCACCAAAGCCGTCACTTTCACTATTTCATCTTAATCTTTGTTTATAATACTTTGTTTACGAAACGAGCATAAATTCGGCATCCCCATTCCTCTAGACCTTCAATATGACAAATGTTTATTTTTATCGAAATAAAAGAAAATATTAATTTCGATAGAAAGATAGAGAAAAGTTTCTTACATTTTTGTTCTGTAGTTATTCTCCGACAGCGAGATAAAATCTACTCGTGATAATTTTGAAAGCGAGCGACGCGCGAATCATCTGTCAACGCCGTCAATATGTGATCCGCGCTTCCGTTTGACAGCCGCGTCTGTTTACCAACAAGCGACCGGCCATTTTTTTCGGCCGCGTAGCGCGTATCGGCATTACACAGGGCATACAGGGCGTAACCATCGCTAAGCGAAAATTCGCATTCCGTGCCCTAACCCTAAAAGTCCTACGCAACGTTTCGCGACGCCTCGTTCGCGTTGTCGTTTCCGAGATTTTTTCCAACAAGTACTCACCTTCCGGATAGGCCTGCTTGCTCTGCACAAAGTCGATAAACATATTCGTAACATTGTACAGCTGGCCCATGCCCTTCGGATTGAACTTGGTGGTGGCGTTGTAAGGCAATCCGGCGATGTTGATCGTCGAATAGGTGAGTGCCTGCGAAGCCATTATCTCGTTGAGCTGTCGGTCCAGATCCTCGCTGATCGCCCGCATACGGTTCGTTAGGCTGTTTTCTTGACATGACACCGGCCCCGATCGCCACACGAGCACAAGCGACACGAGACATACGCGGAAAAGGAGTACCGAGACCGTCGTCACGGTCTGCGTCGGCCTGCGTAAACGCACGTATCGATACATCACTACAACGCCTCTCGCCCGAGACGACGGACGACGCGTCGCTACCAACTGACTAACACCTTCTCGCCGTCGCGATCGCGACCGCGCGCCGAAATGGCGGAATCGGACCGCTCCCCACTCCGTCTGCTTTCCCCACTCTATTTTTCTCCCCGAACTTCTGTATATATATTATACAATATTATATATTATTATATATGATATATTATTATTATTATTCTATTTATTATGTATTATATTATAATATGTAAAAGCCTCTCTGCGTGTCTCTATCGTTCTGTCATCTGTCATTTCGTGTTTCGGCAGCGCGCTGCGCGCAGCTGCGCGCCATCTTCACGCTAGGGAGGAACTATATCTCGGCATTTAAAGTACGTAGTACAAGTGTCAAACTTCAGGATTACTTTGTGCGAAACATATTAGTTCGAAAGCTAATTTTTTAAAGCGTTTACTTTAAATCTCGAAGCATACATCTTAGATTTTAATTGTCTCCTTTCGTGTGATGTAAGTAACAGAAATATTTATTTATTTTTATAGATAATTATATAAAAAAAAAACTTGTAAAAAAACATTAAAAATTTAGAAACATATTCCAAGCACCACATGTCGTTTCATAAACGTTTTCTGTTTCTCTAAACAAATCTAACATAGAATCTCGCAATAATACAATCATAAAACTTCATTATTATTGAAATTTTTATTTAACGTGCAGAATACTGCGCTTTTAAAGTTAAATCTAAGGAAACATATAAAAATATATCCTGTTATTATTGAATTATATATATACACCGGCCTTTAGTCCGTGTTCGCTCGTTCCGCTTTTTTAGCAGTCTTGGTCCGCGATCCGGAACTATTTCGTACGGAATATATAGTCGATCGCGTTCACATCGACTCATCTTTTTTGTATTAATAAAGAAATTTTATATATGAAATTATCAACACACGTTGGCAGTATCGTTGTTAAATGTGTCGTGATCGGATTAAGAGTAATTCGAAAATCAAATCGCAAGTGAGGTAAATAATATAACGGATTAGCAAACCATTGCAAAACCTCACGATCGAACAAAGACTCATGCACAGGACAACCGCGTTATTACACGTAACGTAATCTAATTTCATATTTTTAAATAATCATGTTATATAACAACTCTATAATGCATATGAAAAATGTTATATATCATAAAAATAACAATGTTACAGTTTGCAGTTATGTTCGATGTAATAATAAAAATGTCATATTTCATTGTTATGATATATTGCAGTTATGTAACATATAATTAACTTGTGTTATATTATATTATTTGTTATTTCCATGTTATATTGCTGCAATAGATGGTGTTTACTGGGCAGACAAGCAGATAATTTTCCGAGCAAATTTTTACCCATTGATATATATATATGTATATATATATAATATGTGAGTTTCAAAATATTCCGTGAGATGGCTCTTGATGAATATTTTTGCCAACGGTATAATATAAATCATCATCGCGCGCAAATGAAATATGGCGGGAGAAGAAAGCGTTTGAGAAGTTATTCGCGCTCATAAAAATATTATCTAATAAGGTAAATTTATATTATATTACGATTCGACGGTCTAGATTTGAATATATATACGAGTAATTCTCGAGGAAAAGATATAAGCGCGTGAACGAAAGAATTGATGGCAAATTTTGCAAATTTTGTCTCACGCTTATATTATACTCGCAAGAGAGAAACGGCATTTTTTAAAATAATTTTTCTCTTTTAAACACAGGGAACGGCATATATATCGGCATTCGCGAATGGAGGTCAACGTATTTTTGAGAGGAGACAATTAATCTTCGTAATCTTCGGAAGGATCGAGCTGTAAATCTCTTTACATGATGATGCGTCTTTTGGAACGACTTCGTTGCTACGACAATAACAACCTCGAGGGAAAACGGGAGAAAACATCGAACCGTAAGTCGTATCTCTTTCCCTTTTATGCATATACATATACATACATGCATATTTTTAAATTTACTGCTTCGGCTGTCACACTATCTCGTTCGCCAAAAATTTGAAATCGAATGTATATGTATATGTATGATATATCGTGCAATATCAGTAATAATTTACGATAAATATTGTGCTTTTCATAGTATAATAATGTTGCGCTATATTAAAGGAAAGTAATCGTCTTAAATCTTGTGTGATCATTATGGTAAAAAATTATCATAAAAATCATGCATGTACGATAATGATATTGCTCGAATTATTTTATAAAATGATTTATGATTTATATTGTGACATATATATGCGAAAACTTTTTTTAATATTCTTTAAATAAAAGATGAATAACAAATTAATGCATTAAGACTATAAATTTTTGAAAAGATTATTGGAAATTTTTGTAAGATTTTTGATTACAAAATTTTATCATTTTAATGATAACAATGTTAACTACGTCATGTATTTATTTATAATATTTTTCAAAAGTTTAACATATTTTAATATCTTGTTGTTTATTTATGTCTTGTAGTTTATTTGTTTTTGGTCATAAATACATATAATGAGATTTTATTGAGATAATCCATAAGTACATTGATAACATGTCAGATTATTGGCTTACGTATCATTTTATGTTCTATCAAAATAACGATTAAATCTATATCTTCAAGCAAAATCTCTATTTCGAATGTAGCCAATAATTCAATCTAAATATCGATAACTGATTTTGAAATATTGATATGACAAAAGTAATGTAACATATTCTCATCGTTATTCCATTTCTTTTTGCACATAAAATAATTTATTAATTACAATATAATAGATTCTAACTTGTATAAAATAAATATAATATATTTCTGTAAGAATATAACTGTTAAGGTAAGTCTACAGAATTTTTTAATATCAGTAATGATGATTTAATCGATTGCAATAATATTTGCTGATAACTAAAATAAAAATTACGTAATATGTAAAATGCAATCTCTTGATAATCGCATCATGAAATAAGATATTATTAGTTCCAGATTAAACCTAGCAAATGTTTTTGAAATTCGATATAATCATCAAGATATTTTAAACTATATTTCGATCCACTCCTTCGACAACTAATAATGTGTATACTTAAATAATTCATATCATGCTTTCTTATTTTATATGTGAGCGGATGCGTAAATATTTTCTTATACATTTTTAGTGTCATATTGCGTTATGAGTGGTAGTTAGCAATAAATTTATTTAATATTTTATTTTTATCTAAAAATTTTACGCAAATTTAATAATTTATAATTTAATCTAACAATAATTATTTGATATGAAAATATTTCTGAAAAAAATAATTTTGCATAAAAATATATCATTCACTATTTTACATAAAGATGTACTGTTAATAAAATATTCCTTTGGAAACTTAGCAGCTAAATGAGTAAATTCTTTTGATAAAAAAAGACAATATATATAATATATATTTTTGTTTAAAAGATACTTTCTATGAATAAAAATTTAGTCTAAAATATTAATAAATACTCTTTTTTAGTCTTTTGCTATAAACTAATAGCACAATAATAAGTAAAGTAAGCAGAATTTTGAAATTTTCTAGCGGTTTCATTTGAGAAACGAAATTATTGAAGACGAATTAAAAAATGTAGAACTTTAAATAGTGCTAATTCTCGATTTATGTATAATGGGTTTAGGTAATTCTTTAATATCCGCAAATTTATGAGATGAAATTTCGGGCATATCCAATATCGACGGTAAATTTAGATCTTCTTGTGGATTGACCCAATGATTTATCCTAAAAATAAATCAGAGATTTTAAACACACATACACACAACGTAAAAATATCTTAGCAAATTATTCACTATATGAAAATTAGTTTTCATAAAAATTCTAAAATAAATATAAAATATTTTTCAAGGAAATTTTTGTTGCAGGAAATTCAAATATATATATCGCGAAATTATATATTCTGACAATAATATATATGATTGAATTAATTAATTAATTAACTAGTCGATTACGCTTAGAAAGGATTATTTTACGTACATTTTAGTTTAAGGCAAAGCTATACATGCAAAAGAACTTAGAAAATAATACCTCTCAGAAGTCGATGCAACACTTTTGATATCTGTCGAGAAAGTACGTTGAAGATCTTTCATCGTATCGCCTCCGTTATTATTATAATCATTCATCACGGGCATCGGTGTCAATTTATTTTCATCGCTTTGAATCATTTGAGAGTTTGTTGTGGAATCTACAATTGTTTCCACTGCGATATTCTTAGTTGTTGATTCCCGACCTTGAACAAATGTTTCCTCGGATTTGCCAGCCGAATAACTATTACTTTTGGCAATTTGATCGATTATTTCATCCGGATATCGATATAGCACGTTCTTTTCGTAATAATATTGTCCAGGTTTCTGGATAATTGGCACATTGTTTTTTATTCGCTGCTCCAATGGCCTTGGAACCTCGCTGGTAACTTCAGGTTGAGATATGTATCCGGAATGACCAGGATGATGGACAGTTTCGAGCGTTTCAGTGACGATTGTTACGCTTTGCACTTTCGTTGGTTTTGAATCGAGGTTTCCATCTTTTCTGTATACTTGAGAATTAATCGTCGATGTTTCTAACCAATATGGAGTACTAGATAATAATTGACCACTTAAATCAGATGATTTGATAGGATTTTTATAAGAATTATCATATTTATATGAATCTGCAGTAGCAAACGGTCTATTAATCGATTCTTTTGAGTAAGAAGATAATGGTGATTGATTGTCTTTTTGATAGATGGGATAATTCGTTAGCTTTTGATTGAATGGAGAATTATTTGAAATAGAAAAATCACTTTGAAAAGGTCGAGTATTACTTTCTGTTATATAAGATGAGACATCTATCCAACTATTTTGAGTAGATGATGATGTTTTTTGATAAATCAAAGTCGCATTGGAGTATCGATCATAATTATTATGATGTGCAGGAAATGAATTACTCGATTTTGTAGATGTATCTTTTTCATACAAAGAGGTACTTGTTAATCCATAAAGTGCATCTTGCAGGGAATCTTTGTTAGAATCTGTTTTCCAAAATTGAGAATTATATTCATTATTCGGTCTATTAATCGATGCTGTTCCATGAGAATTATTAATGTTATAACCTGGTTTAATATTTGCTTTTTTACGAAATGCATCAGGATCATCGTAATCATACGGTCTCTCGCTAGGTCTCACATGATAATCATTCGAATTCCCTTGTTCTTGATGTTGCGGTTTATTCAGATTGGTCTGATAAACTTTATTCGGATTATTATTTAAATCGTCATTTTGTAAGTTTTCGATACCGCTTGGATTCTGTGTGCCATATAATTGATAATTCGGTTTTAAATTCGGTCGCAAATTTGCTAGAGGCAAAAGTCCATCATAAATCGGTTTCTGTAATTTATATAATACATCGTCCGGTCGTGAATTGATTAAAGGCTTATATTTGTTATAATCTACAACAGATGGTTTTTGTCCATAATACGCTTCGTCGTTTGATTCATAATTTGGACGGAAATTTGGCCGAATGGTTGTTGAAACTTTATGTCCATCGTAATTTGTTTCGTGCACATGATAAGATTCATCATTTGATGAATAATTCGGCTTAAAAATTGGCCGTGCGTTTATCGAAGGTGTAGAATTAATGTAATCAAATTTTTGTGTTGTTTTTTGGTTCTTATTTAATTCGTAATAATGTTCAGAATTTACTAAAGGCTTAGGTCTTTCGTAAGTGTGCGAAAGTGAACCATAATTAATCAAATAACCGTTGATTTCGCGATCGGGCATCTGCGTAGTATATTTCTGCTGGAAATTTGTATAATATGTATAGAGAGTCGGCCTCGGACTTGTGGGAGAATAATTATCGAAAAAGACGTCATCTTGTGCGAAAGCAGGTGATCTGTATCCGTAAGCGAGCGGATTCGGATTACTTGGATCGTCGAAAGCATGGGGAACATACGGATGATTTGCCGAATGAAAATTTGTCGAATAAGGAATTGTTGTAGGTATAGGTTTCGCTTGCTGAAATTCGGAATGACCGTTTATAACTTGATTAAAATTTGAAATTGGTTTCGTGCCGGGCTGCTGCTGTATTCTGACATTCGAACCGTAAATACCCTCGTTTACGAAAACAGGCGAATTCACGGCATTGTTTTGGACCACAATTGTAAAATTCTTGTTATCTGGATGTCCAAGCGGTCTTTTTATGATGATTTTATTTTGTTGATTAATGCTCTCTTTGAAAGGTTTCTGCCTGTGAAAGGTTGGTAGTACGATCTTTTCTTGTTCCTGATCGTTGATTTTCCTCTTCGAATTGACGTTTTCTTCTTTCGATTTAGAAATAGAATCATCTGTATCGACCGTTTTAATTTTTTGCGCATCGCCGACGTAACTTCTAAATTCGGACGGTCGTTCGGCCCAAAATTCAAGATTCAATTGTCCAATGATTGGATCATCACAGAAGAGACGTCGATTCTTCAACGTATCCGTCGCGAGAAAGACAAACGGTTGTATAGTCTTGATGCCATCGATCGTTCGGCACAGTACTTGAGCTAAAGTAATTCGTCTAATCTGCTGCAGCTGACCGGCAGTGAAGCTGCTTTCGCTTTCAGCATTCTCGTACCAAAATCGATCGCCGCGTCGTAGGTTGCTGAATTGCTGAGCGATTATGCAGGCAAAGGTCGGACCGACCAGGCCGCCGGTCACCGACTTTTCCGCCAGTCCGGCCGAGAAAAGATCGATATCTTCTACCGACGAGTATAGCGACCTAAATTTTCTCGCTATTTCCGACGACATCGCTCTATCGAGATCCTCAAAGCTTTTTATCGGCGACAAACTGCAAGTCTCACGCCATCGCACGTAAGGAGGCAAACCGTGATCTCTGCCTCGCTGGATATTGAGAGAAGCCAGATCCATACCGAATGCGAAGCCGGGTGTTTGAAAGAGATGATTCGTAATCTCCTCGGTTATGAACTCGTCCCTCCTTTGGCACGGTTGATTCACTAGTCCTAGAAGAAGACGATCGATGGATCCTGCCGTCTCCAGATTTGCTGGATTGCTAAACTCGTCGTGGATCGAGACATCTACGATAACATTTATTTATTTATTTTGTTTTACATATTTCTTGAAAAACAATTTGTTTAACTCTCTGTAATTATCATCACTATTATATAGTGAATATTGAGAATAATTGTATTTTTCTCCCCAGAGAAAATATTATTATTATTATGCCAGAGAGTCAAATAATACGTGTGTGCTAAAAAATTTTAATTCTACTCACTATTAAACATGGGCCTGTGATTGCTATCAAATCTAACAAAACTCTGCTGGACCAACGAGTGTCCGAATCGATAAGCTGCTGTAGAAAATGAATTCGCAATTGTAGGATTTACGGTCGGATCGTATCCTTCGTAGTAACCCTTTTTAAGAACTTCCAGATCAAAAATTTTCATTACCTGAGGACCTAAAATTTTACAATGTTTTTAAAACGCCTTAAACTTCTTTTAACCTTATATTTATGACGACCTCATGTTATCGTTGAGTAAACATAACAATGTAGTACAATAAACAAGAAGTTATTTTACCAAGAACGATCGGTAGAAACTCTCGATAGGTTATATGTTGAATCGCGGCGCCGACGATCCTTCGGGTTTCTTGAAAAAGTTTCTCATCGCTCCAATGGGAATTTAAGGCGGATAGTTCTGTAGCTATTCTATTGTGCAATCTTAGAAAGACGACGTGTAGAGATGTAAGAGCAGGCTGTTCACTGAGACGTCCGTCACCGGCTCGGAAGCAAGTCGTCGATAAAGATCCGCGTTTGCACAAATCGAATTCGCGCTTTGGAAGCAAAGATCGTCGCGATTGAATTCTTCCGTATTGCAACAATCCTAAAATTTTAAACAATTTTTTTTTTTTCGCGAGAAAAGATTATTTTCTTCTCGCTTCTCCTTTCTTTCCTCTATTACAATTAAAAAGAAATTCTATTTACCGTTTCGGAATATTCTCAGACTGTCACTATGCAAGGCGTTACTGCTATAAACTGTGGATGCATCCAGATAACTGGTCACTTGGGAGAGTTGTTCTCGAGGGCCAAACTTGCAGTCCTCTTTAGGAGCCGGTCCGCTTCTGAGAAACTCTAGACATCTTACGCCCAGAGGACCATAGAAACTGTCGCGTGGATTCACTGCTATCGGCAAACACTCCGGATGCTATCGATATATATTATAAATATATTTTCTTTTAGTGTTTTCTCGTAGAATATATAAAATTTCCAACTTTTAGAATACAAAATAGGACGCGCGAGAATTATAAATCTCGCTATTTGGCGCGTCAATGTTTACGTCAAAACATAATAGAACGTAACGCAATCGTCAATAGAATATAAATTATTCTTATAAAGAAATACATAAAATGTAGACTTTAAAACCTTTATAATAGATGTGCTATTTCGATATACGACTAAAAGTTATTGATATATTTATCGATTAATTTATTACCATGAACTCTGGTGGTTGAAAGCCGGCACCTCTTGGTAAACAACATTGTGGCACTGTGCCATTAAATCCTCTGCTTTGACCGGTCGCTGTTAATATATAATAGATGTGATTGTATGACAGTTACATCTTCGAATAGTTCGAATATAAAATTTCTACAAATATACATATATTTGTTCATAATTTTTTGTTGGTCACTTTTTAATATACCTGTCACATCATGATCTACGAATTGTCCCCATTGCATTAGCATGTGAGTAACGGATGCCAAAGGTACATCTTTACTTTCGTGAATTAGATTCGTGATATCTCGGGCAGACGGGAGTGGTCTTCCGTTTTTCGATCGTCTAATATTTTGAACGCCATCGTGATACTCCGACGGTAGAAATCTAAGCGTAAGAAAATGATTTTTCTAGTACAATTAAGGGAAATACTTTATAATATTTGAAATTATTAATGCCATTATATTGCATCGTTTACCTCTGCATCGCAGACATTGCGGAACCCCACCAGAGATTCTGCAAGTTATTACAGCTGCCGTCAGACGTTCTATACCTTAGACTAGCTGGTGGGCATATAGGTGGGTCTCTTTGTGGGCATTGTTGTTCCAGCAAGGTTTTTCGAGTAAATTTACTTCGGGATAAAGGTAATTCTAATGGTGCGTTGGGAAATCTGACAAGACAATCAGAACAGAAATAATCGTAAAAAGTCTCTGTCAACATCAATGAAAATATACTGTCACTTATTAAAAACTTACTTTTTTTTAAACATAGCGGTACCTTGAAGAGCTGCGTATCCAAATTTTGCGAGATCTCTCGCTTCCTTCGATTGATCGTTAAAGGCTGCCACATATCTCGCTGGATTGTCACGCTCAAGATAAAGACCTGCATTTTTGTTTTGTATCATATGTGAAATTTTACATATTGATACAGACTTATTATATATATATATATATATATTTTTTTTTTCTTTTTTTTTTCAATACTTACCCAACGAATATAACTTGGGTTCTTGGATATAATAAAGTTTGTGCATGGCTTGCAATCCAAAATTTGCAGCTTCCATCAGATCGTCTTCTGCGGATTCCCAGTTTTCTTGTTCAGTACGACTTTCGAGAGTTTGATTTTCAACTTTTGAATCAGCGTTCTGTGCCGTCACGTTGCTCATTCTGCTCAAACTTTCATCCGAGTTTTTAACAAAGTGTTCTTTTGTTATCAAAAAATTTTTATTATTTTTGTTTAAATTTTTATTTGCTTTTTCATCGTCATCATCCTGTAACAATTTCGAGATGTTATTTTTGGCATCCGCATCATATAGCGGTTTGGTTTCTTCTTCTCGAAATTTTATATTTTCTATTCTTTTATCATCTTCATCTTGCTTTTCCTTTCTGGCTGCTTTTGCCAGGGTGAAGCTTGTAAAAATGCGCGATGCATTGAAAAATTCATGTTGAATTCCATTTCCCGTCTGATTCGTCTCTTTTGCACGAATATACGCGGTTCCGTCGGAATCTCTCGGCTGTAACACATCCGTTGCTGTTTCCTTTTCTATCTTTTCCTTTAGCAACTTCTGTATGTATTTCAAACAGGGTGCTTTGATAGGATACAAAGTATCTGCGTCGCTTTTCTGGATATTTGCAGTTAAAGGATTGCAGCCGGATGAAATATTTATCCTTTTTTCCAGATTGTCTGTTGGTGTGAAAAGCAATTGCCCATCTTTTTCAGAAATTTTCACTTCGTAATTTGACGTTTGATTTTTAATGTAGTATTCTGCGTTATCGTTTTCTTCTCCCAATTTTGATGATAATGCGTAGGAGAGAGAAGAAAGGATGATGCTGATAGAATTAAAGTAAAAATTATTTATCATAATGCAATATGTGTGAAAGAGACTGTTATAGATATAAAATTCATATATTTCTTCTTACTCATAGAAATTTAATCTTTAATGCTCTGTTTTGCACAAATTTTGGTATCGATAGCAAAAATAAAAAGTAATACAAAAATGATATTTATTTTATGATTATAATAACTAAACATTCAGATAAAGCAAACAAAGTAACAATTGATAATTTTTATAATACGCGACATAGTGTAAGAAATATTTAAAAAAAAAGTAGAAAAAAAGAAGGATCCAATAAGTCGAAATATATGCTAAATGAAGCTGTGGACACTGTGAGGCATTAAGATCGAGAGAAATATAACGGGATTGCGAATTGTAGAACAGCATTGGCACAGGATGGGTTGAAAAATTATCTTGACCTTATTTAAGCTGTTAGAAATATTACATATTTTTTTTAGTTTTTTAATTTTTTGACAAATAATAAATAAATCATAAAAATATATATATTTGTAGAAATACGTGTAGCAATGACGCATAATTCAATTCAATTCAATTAATGATTAGAAAAGTATTAGATAAAAAAGTGTATGTGTCTCAATTAATTTAAAATTTAATAAAATTTACATTTAGAATCATACAGAGATTTATAAATATTATTGGAAAATGTTATTCAAAAACATTTTACGAATCTTGATCGCGAGCGATTAAGATTTTATTTAATTTGAAATTATTTGCTTCAATAATATTTGCAAGTACACATCAGGATTAAAAAATAAAAAAAAAAAAAAAAACAGACATCTATCAATAACGACTCACAAAATTGCAAAGCGCATTTTGCGCGGTGACACGTTCCAGGCTGCAACGTCCATCAGTGCGTACTCGTTAAAATTCTTGTAGAGAAAACGCAAAATGAAGACGCGTAAATGATAGGGTACAAGATCAAGAAACAAGAGAAAGGTAAATATAAAAACGAAAAAAAGAAAAAGAAAAAATACACGGAGACGCGTGAATCGAGGTTGCGGCCTTCTCGAGGACGGTTAACCAGGTACTAACTGGCGAACAGATCGACCGACTGGTCTTATCCGCGAGGAAGGATGGTGCCTCCAGGCTTTGTTTTTTGTTCGTCGGTGTCGGTGTGTCATTTCTTTTTTTTTGTGCATATTTTTACTGTTATCCGCGGCCTCTCGTTATTTCGACTGTTCGTCGTTGATCGTCTAGCGACGGTGGGAGTCTTGGCCGCGTCCGTTCAGTTTGGACCGTCTCTCGGCAGAAAGACGGGAGATCGAGCTTCCTATAATTGTGCGGTAAAGTAAATGCTTTCTTGCGATAAGCAAGAGATGCATACAACGATCGCGAGAGATCCGCCAAAAGAATTATATTAATTAGCGTGTGCTCAATCGATGTTTCCTAGATTGATCGCTGACATCGTTTTAACTGTTGACTCATGAATTTATTTTGATACTGTCCATAGTTCTCATCAAAATGATAATTTCACAAAGTTTAACAATTTTTATAAAATAATCTGTTATTCTTATTTTTTTGCCTGTTGTCATTTAATTATTTTTTTATACTCCTTATTTAACGCGTATTAATCCTACAGTCTGGTTATGTGTGAGAAATTTCTAACAGAATTTTAGCTATAATTTTAGATATAAATGCTAAATTTATTTACTTGAATATCTTTTATAGTATTTTATATACATATATATATATATATATATATATATATATATATATATATAATACCATAAAACGAAAAAAGCTTAGAGAAATTTTACAGAAAAATAATATAAAGTTATGCCTTTATATTTATATAAAAAATTAATAAAAGATAAATATAATATAATAGTATGGCGCACAAAGTCTCTTTACGCAGATTAATGTAGAATTAATTGCATTTATTCAATTACCTCGTCAATGTCTGGCCGCTTTCTCCTGAGCTTGCAAGCTCGCTATCGCTTTGCCTGTGCCGTACAGCACTTTTGCGCGGACTTGAACTCTTCTTGCGGTCGTGCTGTTTGCTCCAGAAGTAGACGACAAACTTCCGGTGTTGCCACCGGGAGTCGTGCCTAATTGCAAAGTGTTGCCCGCATAATTCGCGCCTCTGCAACTTGTGCAACCCTCTGACATTGTGCCGCCGCTGATATCCTCTCGTGCTATTCTCTCGAAAATCTTCCCTAAACGAACAATAATCTCGTTATCGCTCTCACACTTAATATGCGACATAAATTATCATAGAAATTATTTATGACATTTATTATTATAATTTATTGCTATACGTAAAACATCTCTATTTAAGAAAAAGAATGCACTGACAAATACAAAGATCAGGATAATTTGCACCTAGCAGCACCAAATGAAAGTATAAACCGCCTGTAAAACTGTTGTAAGCATCGCATTGTCGCAATATTATCCAATGTCGTACATAATCATGTCTTTCAACGTCCGTTAATAGAAATATTAGACGGCACCGTATCATGTATAAATTTTTTTTTTCTATATGAGAAGATTATAATTATATATTATCTTTATTAAATCACGACTTATGCCATTTTTTAGTAATATTCAATTATTTTCTTTCATTAAAAGCTTTGCATTATAATCGTGCATTTTTTTTTCTACGATCGTGAATTAATTTCAACGATTCAATTGACAGCGACATGACGTTGCAATTGATATAACGATTATAATTAGAAAATCGCTCGTAAGCGTTATATTAAATTGGCTCTAGAGTGCCTTTACAATAGTTTAATTTTGTTGTTAATGTTGAAATAAATAACTACGGCTATTAAAATAATTAAATGACAGATAATTAATTGTAGTTGGCTAATATTGTGCAATTTTTTGTCACTTCTTCGCAATCGAAGACATGTCAGCAGCCTGTTATAATGCGCAGTGCGTGCTAGTGACCCGCGTGCCGTTCACCATAAATCCGGGAAAATCTGGGTTAATTATACTAATAGCAAAATATACATATACGGTAAGCTTTTCTATCGATGACTGGAAGAATTCGAAATTCCGCAACTTCTTTGCTTAATTTCTAAAAGTGAGATTTATAAAGAAACATGGGGAAGGGGAGACGATATAATATAAGATTAATCATGCCATATATTTTTCTGATAATTCTATATATATATATAGAAAAATAACTATATAATTGATTTTCAGAATGCTTCTTTCTCTCAAAATGGAATGTAAGAAGATTATTTACAATATATTATTAAACAAATTAAAATAAAACAAAGATTATTTAAGTAAAGTTTTATTTTTATATAATTATATCTATATTTATTTTTACTTAAAAATTTTCAAGGGTTAAAAACAAAGGAAGCTCTGTATATTTATTTTTATTTTTACACATCATGTTTGATATATTTAAAAATTTTATTATCTACACATATATAACCTTATTTAAGTTAAATTGATTTAAATTAAAATGTAAACTATATGCTCTCTATCTTTCTCGTAATATTCTTTCAACACCATAAATCACCGAAAATTAAAAAAAAAAAAAAAAAAAAAAATGGCGGCAAATAATTTTAACGCGATAGAGACCAATAAACTTTTCATATCTTATCATAAGCTACTTTGAACTATGCCGCGAAATATTCTTTGGATTCTTTTTCGCGGAAGGTTCACAGGGTTTAAGGTTTAAGGTTTTTGGTCTTTTTGGCTCGTACCGGTTCGAAAGGACGGCGCGTCGCGTAATTTTTCGCGGGATTCTTCAACTTGGTCTCTTTCACTTGCGGTCTAGGACAGAGGCACGAGTTTATAAAATCGGCAATGTTTAGCGTGTTCGCGTCCACGGCGCCGAAGGAACTGATCGGCCGTGTTCCAAATAGCCGGTCGGTAGGCTTCGCCGAACACACTCGTCTCTCTTTTCTTCTTCCTCCGCGTCGTACCACTCGTTTGTCTCCTTAGCGTCTTCATCGTCGTCAAAATCATTGTCTTGATCGTCGTCGTCGTCGTCGTCGTCCATCACCTCGTTCGCAGGAGGGCATGAAGACGATTAAGATAATTTGAATCGACTCCGAATGACTTGCGAAATCTATCATTAAAGTTATTAGGAATAATGTCAATAATGACAATATCGTAACAGATATAGATATGAAAATAGATATTCCATATCTTCAAAAGTTTTAAGATACTATAAATATAAGTTGCGCATTTAAATACCATTCCTCATCGCTGAATTTAATTAAAATTTAAAATTCTTTTACGCGGCTACGGTTCACAATCGTGAATTCCGTATGGAAGAGGGAGAATGAAAGAGGGCGAAAGAGTCATGGAGAAATAAAGAGAAAGAGAGACAGCGGGAAAGAGCAAGGAGGAGAGAGAGAGCGTGCGTATGGCAGAAACTCAATTGCGATATGTAACCTTCGATTGGTAAAAATTGGAACGGCGAGTGGCCGGCCGGACCTTGTGCCCCGCATAATTCTTTCGCAACGCGGCTGCTGCACATGCACGTGCGCGTTCATGAGATCCGTCTAAAATCGAGTCGGTTAGCGGCGATTCTGCGAGAAGAGGGGACATGGTTGTGTTTCTGGGCCTTTGCGGCGCCGCAGGATGCACGATTCGCGATACAAAAACGTGGATATAGGGATATGGGGCATATTAATAAATCTTTATTTTTTTCCTTAAAATGACACACATTCATATATATATATATATATATATAAGTATGTAATAAAATTTCTATATCTCTATCTCGACGTATACCTAGAGTTATTACTGTGTATGTATGGCAATATTTAAAAATATTTTGTAGCAATCAATGCAGGCCAGTTGTGTCAGTAAAACTGCTGCCATATGATGGTCAGGCGAAACAAGTTAGCATAATTTGATTGATCGCATTGCGCTCATGGAATGTCCGATTGTGCTCGACGTGTTGCATCAAAATTATCATTAATTTGTTTAGAGAGGCAGAATGTAATATATTCAGCGGGATGTTGATCGCTCTTTGGCAAAGGCTCTTGTTGCATCGGAAAAGATTTGAGTGGTAAGATTGAAAAAGATGTACCGAATCGATGAACCGAAATACCGTTATCATTCGTGATGTGCGGCAACTTTTCTTTCGTTCGTGACGTGGTGCAATTAAATCAGTCAGATCGAATCGATCCCCCACGTTGACCGTCTTGCGCTATCAGTATCTCGCCAGTGGGACAGTCAACAATGGGGTCAGCCGAAGGCGAATCCGGACTGCGGGTCAACCAATCGTGTTCCTTCGCGCTCTCCGTGTCCGTGTTTTCGTGACAATGAGTATTAACTGTATACATATACTATACGATAGTGTTAAATTTGTACCGGCATTTCCGCAGTGGCGTAGCATCGATTTTTTTTTTTTTTTGTCAAAAGTAAGCGTAAAAGAGATTGAATATTTCTAACAAAACCTCATGCTTTACGGATGCGGATAAAATTTTTTGCCCAATATCTCCTCTTTTTATTGTATTCTATTTCTGATAAATAGATTGGCGCGCGTACTAATCTCCTTCAAATTTTACTTAGTATGATAGAATTATGTTGTTTACGCGCATTTAGCAAAATTGCGACTATAAAGTCAGTTATCAATTATTATCGCAATCACGTAATAAATGACCAGCCAATGGTTTGGAAACTTTCTCTTATTATCCGATAATTTAGGCGCTCTTCTATGCCTTCTATGGCATCATTCTATGGTCAGATTTATTTTTCGTCGTTTTTATGACGTTTGTCGAAGCTATTTATAAAGGTTTACTCGACGGAAACTACTGCTCGCGATACATTCGCCGGAAGAACAGAATATAGGATTGTATCTAGAGTGGGGGATAAATAAAGAGTAGGTGGTAGAGTCTCGACAAGACGAGAAACAAGACGGAAGTGGGTCAGCGGGACTATCGGTCGCCAAGGGTCCGGGTTCTCATCTCGTTTGCATTCGTTTGATTTGCCGGAGGTGATGATGCTGGATACAAGTTGTTCCAGAAAAGATAAGAATCGATGGAGACCTAGAGCCTAGAGCAAATTTATTTGTAAAAGTGTTTGAAGAAATTTGTTTGAAAGAGAAATAGTGAATTAAATGGTTTTTTATTTTTTATTTTTATTTTAATTATATTTGATATAGATAAAGTTTTTTTTTTAAAATATAATTCACTAATTACATCTATTATTTTTTTTTTCTGTAGTTGTATAATATAAAATATTATAGAATAATGTATACATGTGAATTGTGGGTAGGGAATTAATGAAAGATTCTGAAGAAAAAGGAAAATTGTTTTCATACATGCCGATTCTTTAGGCTTTAGGATATGACGAACAAATCTGATCAAGACAAATACAATGTTATATTTTATTTCGGACGTTTCCGTCGTGGTACATTGTCCCCTACAAAAAAAAGGAGGGAAAAAAGTCCAGTCGCAACAGAAACGAAGCCATCTCTTCTATATAAACATCAATTTCGCTACTGTACAATTAATGTAATTATTTGCGTACGCGTACATCGCAAATCGCGCGTTAAAAAGTGATGTCGCGAACACAAAAATTTTATTTCTGGGCACGAGGGGGCGGACGAGATGGAAGGAAGCGAAAGGGGCAAGAGGAAAATGTTTGAATTTCAACTAATCGATTCATATCGTCGTCGTATAGACATATAGAACTATAATACATATCGCGATGAATCAATCGCGTGGAAATGAGATTTTTCATATTTTTTTCTCGTCCAAAATAATCTCTCTCTCTCTCTCTCATTTTTTCCGTGCACGCAATCACTTTCTTTTTCTCAGAATATTTACAAATATTATATTTCACTCGTGTTCACTTCTTCATTGGCTCGGCGCATCTCTTACTCTTTCACTTTGTATATCGTAATACTTATGCGCTAACGGTTATTTTACACTCAACATCGATAGACACTCACGTAGTCCTAATAAAATTTCTATCATTTTTTCGATCGAACAAAAACGAGCGCATACTTCTAGATAAAAATATATAATAGTAGGGAAAAATAAACACAGATGTTTACATGGTTAAGTCAATGCATCGCTAATTACGCTGGCTTCTTTAGAGATTAATCAGCTTAATAGATTAGAGTACAAAGTTGTTTTACTCAATTCCATTGTTACATTTGCTCATCGTCAGAGAGAGATGCCTATGTTTTCTCCATCTCATTTTTCTCTGCCTATGACATTAGTTTTTAACAAAATTAGCGGTGTACAGAATACCTGTAATGTAATTAGCGAAACACTCTCTTAATAATTCTTAATAATTCGTCGATTCTTTGTCACTTGGTCGATAAAAAAATATGTGCACCATCTTCATAAGCATTCAATGCATTCTTCTTATAAATGCAAATGGCCCCTTGGTGCATGATACTACTGCTCAATAAGCATGATATATTCGAGGAAACACATTCGAATGTACAGTCAAATATATACATATATCGAATCTGCGACGTGAAGGACGGATTTCACGATAGACATCTGTACAGACATGCAATAAGGTTCTTCGCTTGACAGATCGATATTATGTAGGCGAGCGAAATAAAAAAAATATAAATTTACATTTCACACGTTACTGTGCACCTCCAGATCATTTGTATTAATTCTTCGCTCTATCCAAACAGTTAAGATTGTTTTTAAATATATTATTCTTTGCTTTTTTTTTCTCTCTCCCTCTTTTTCTCTTTTGCTTTTAGAGAGAGAGAAAATCTATACGAATAACTACATATGAGTATATATGCTACACTAATTAATCTTGTTCTTCGTTACATTATATACGAAATGTGCAACGCGATCACGAGACATTTAAGAAGTTCGTCGCGTATAATATTGTGCGGTTTTTGGGTATATGTGGGTTTAGCGCAAATCATCCTACACTATGGTAGGCGTTATTCCATTGGTTAATACACGTCCGGCGTTATCGTATCTGCTGTTTCTCTCAATTGGATATTTATTTTAGTATGCGCCAGGCGACGTGCTTATTATAATTTTTGAAAATTTTACTAAATTTTATTTTTTATATAACGACGAAAAATGTAAGTTTGTCTTTGGATTAAATATTTTTCTTTTCATTTCTTCAAAATAAATTCGATTGCCTATGCCTGCTGAAATTTTTTTTTACATGATTCTGTTGTGTTACAATGAAACAGATGTGCATTTAGATGCAGAATGTTTATTATAACGAAATAAAAAAAAAAAAAAATATCTTTTATATATGCACTATAGCGTTTAGTGAAACAAAAGTTATAAGCTAAGACAAAAAAATACAAAAATTCTTTTATCTCTAAAATAACATAGCAGTATTAATAATACTCTTTGTTCTATTATGTACAACAGTCTATAAGCCTCTTCTCGTCTTAACTATACTAATAATTAACTATAAAACTGGTTCCAATATATTATACTCGCCGCTTTAGATTCGAAATATTTCCCAAATAAAATCTTATACTAATTTTCTCTGTTTTGTATATAATATTTTCTCTTACAATCCTTTCTGTCAACAAAATTTGTCAGCGTTCCCTCCCAGAAAATTAATCTCAGACTTTTCTAAAATATATATTTTTCTCCCTAAGCCATCTTAAGATGACGCTACCAGACTTTAGGAACTTTCATATTATTATATTATGAATATTTTGAAAGAAATACACTGCCCCAGACTGTGCATCGAGAATGCCT
The DNA here is from genome assembly GCA_038406275.1 of Cataglyphis albicans. Lineage (NCBI taxonomy): Eukaryota > Metazoa > Arthropoda > Insecta > Hymenoptera > Formicidae > Cataglyphis > Cataglyphis albicans. The sequence goes on along the minus strand of JBCAUJ010000075.1, from coordinate 9,923,850 downwards.
TCGATGATCAATGATTTTATTTCTTTTATTAGAGCCTGGTAACATTGAATCTAGTCATAAGCAGAAAGTATCATAGATAATATTATAATAACATTTCGTCATATATTAGAACCTAAAATATACTTTTTTAGAGGCATTTCATCTATAACTTTAATAGTATAAATATAAAACTTTCACTGTGTGTGTGTGTGTGTGTGACTTCAAAAAATTATCCTTATTTATTCAAAGTATCCAAGTATTGCTCTATTGCATTTTCTTTGTGCCAAAAGCTTCTTCTCATGTTTCGTAACGACAAATCATACTTGGATACAACGAACTACGATATAAGGAACAATGAGATCTCTCAATCAGCTCGCTCGCTTATACTCTCGACAATATGCGTATATCGAATAAAACATTGAGATCGGTACAGAAAATATAACAGTATGTCTCGAGTATTGTTCATTCCTTTACAAACTAGCTAACATTCGAAGATTATTACAGATCGTGCTTGAAAGTTGAAATTCCAAAATCGGAATGTATACACGTCGCCTAAAATAGGATAGACTCCTATTTCATCGATTAGAGAAACGTTTATCACATTTTATTCCTCCAAATTGTCTATGTTGCTATATCTCATGTTAGATTTTAATTATTCATCTATTTATCTTCAACGTTTTACTAGTTATTTAATAAAATTATTTATAATAATGAAAAAAAATATATCAAAAAATAATTGTGACAAAAAAAAATTGAAATATTTTTTTGAAAACAATATTATTTTACTTGTAAATAATATAAAAAGATTGATTTTTTAAAAAATAATTCTTAAAAAACTTGCTAGATCTATCGCGGCTAATTTACTTATTTAAGAGAGGCCAAGTACGAATAAAATAATTTTTTAAATACACAACTCTTTTTATATAAAATGTGTGAGCCAGTTACATGCATCATAAATTAGAAGAAAAATTGAGAAAAAAAAATCTCTTGTGTCATGGAACATTATGTGGTTAAAATATCTTTTTTTTTATTAAATAATTATTCACATCTGCTCACTGGAATATTTTTTTTTTATTAGTAGTGCCGTTGAAGATGTACGACGCAAGTCGTACTTTATATGAAATATCTCGTTCATTGTTATCAAAGAACGTTATATACGTTTATGCACGTATATAGAATAAATCGAAATTTAAAAATAATAGGTAATAAATCATTACCTCTCTCTCTCTCTCTCTCTCTCTCTTTCTTCCCACTTATAGATAACGCTTTATTTGTGCTATAAGTACGCGGTATGCTTACTACTGTGCTCAAGAGCAGCGAGAACGTCCTGTTTTTGTCTAACATATAGTCGTCCCTTCTTCCATGGATTTTGCAATTGAAGAGGCTTAAAATCGTCCCTTAAACAACGTTCCCGTGCACCGATTACGGCAACTAAGCAAAAATTTGGTAGTTCGTCAATCGTATAGGTAGGCCCATTTTGTCCTTTTAAGACCACCGCCATGTTCAATTGTTTAACAACAAGTTCCACAACTTCGCGTGCTGTAGTCCTTGGTGTTACGTGTAGTTTCAAACTGGTGCCAGCTGCTAGACCAGTCTCGTAGGCCGCGTAAACCTGTAATGCAATATTACAAAATGCATCTCTTGTATCTTTTTGTCTAATAATAATAAACAAGTTAACGTGATAGAGAAAAAGATGTAATTAACAGATGCAACAATTCCGAATAAAGAGATATTAAGGCAGATATATCTGTAAATGCATTCGTAATTTAGATTATTTAAACGAGTAAAATTATTTGAGAAAATCTCATATAAATGTTATATCGATGTATAAGCTATGAATAATATATTATACACGGCGTGTCTGAAAGATTTCAATACTAGGTAAAAAAAAAAAAAAAAAAAAAAATATACAAATGCTACGAAAAAAAAAATATTCAAAGTTTATTAAAAAAATTTCTTTTTTAATAAAATTCGGTACTTTTTTATAATTCATTCAGTTTTCTAATTCTTATAGACACACCTTGTATTTAGACGCACATTAAAAAAAATGCTATATATATATTCAAGCCGTAACAATAAATAATTATATATAACACGATGTATAACATAGAGATTCGTGTAATATATTCTCAATATACAATTTGCACTTTTATTCAATATTTTTTTCCGCGATGTATGCGGACTGTTATAGCACACTACATACAGACATAATTTATCTTCAAAGTAGCTATTAAAAAGAGTATAAAACAGTCATAATAAATCCTGCGCATGCCGCATTATTTTGGCACACTAAGCATAATATTTAAGCATAACCGAGCAGAGCAAGCGTTGAAATTTGGCGCCTTACTCAATATATCCGCTACATCGGTTTGCTCTAGAGGACCAAGCGAGCTGTTTTTAATTATAATCGGGTTAGACTTGTGTTCCCTAGGAAGGAGAAATATCATTTATAAATCGCATATCGCATATGAGTCTACAGAGAAATATTAATGTCGCTGAAAATTAAACGTCGCATCTACCGTATGCTAAATATGTTCGTACGTGGAATCTCTCATCATCATATGTATAGCATGAGACATGAGAGAATTGAAAAAAAAAAAACCTACTTGAAGAATGCCTGGTAGAGGTGCTGGCATCATCGTCGACTCTTCCTTCTCTTCGTCTAGATTATCCTGTGGAACGGTGGCCATTGCCGCGACGCTCGCGGTCGGTTTGGACGTTTTAACTTTGACCGGATGACTGGCTTTCAAGCATACGCTGGAATTCGTCGTAGAGTTGTCTTCGCTGCTCAACGAATGTAGACTGTCGGAATTGGTGTTGCTGACAGATACGCTGAGTAGACTCGTGGTGTTGGTCATGGCCGTGGAGACGCTCAAAAGCGAGCCGCCGTAAATGATGGGCTTAATGCTCATTAGAGGACTAGTGCTGGCCGATGCCGAAGTAGTTATCGTAGCGGAGCGATTTCGCGGACTATGTTTGTACTTGGCGAGAATTAGGGTGTCTTCGGATTTGGAGGGCGGCAGCCGCGTATTTTGCAGCGGCGCCAGATGATTGGAGCCGCTCGTGGTCAGATTGCTTAGATTGCTGTTGCTACTCATCGGCACGCACAACGATTTCTGCGGCTCTGACGTTATCGATACATTTGAAGTGTCGCTACCCTTGCGTATGTACTGTCCGCTGGGCAGCTGCTGCTCGCTCTTGCTGAATTCCGTTGTGAGAAGATTCGAAGAGGAATTGGATAGATTAGGTCCTGGCCAACTACCTCGGCCGGGGCTTGATTTAACGAGCTTGGGATCTCTAGGCGGTAATTGTAACAAGCTCCGTTTTAAACTATTATTGTTGCTGATGTTATTTTTGTTTCTGTCTAAGCTAAGCAGATGTTTCATAGATATACCGACGGTTTGCGATGCGACCTGCGAAAGAATTTTGTAAAATTAATATTAACGACAAATGATAATTATAAAATATAGAATGAAATTACGAAGAAATTACGAAGAATTTCGTTAATTACGTTTTGTTGAGAAGAGCCGCGATCTCTCGCGAAAGTTATAACGTCAATCAGCCACCTGGCACCTTTCCACACTGTATTCATTTGCGACTGGAGATCTTGCAATCTCGCCAATTTATCCTTTGCGACGCTTAACTCTAAGGAGCTGAAGGCCTCTCTGTGATTATGCTGGGCCTGCGCCGTGTCTAGTTCCAAGATGCAGCTGAGCCTCGAGTAACGATTAATCACGTCTTTTTGATACGTGTTTAGATGCACCATCTCGAAGACTTGAATAGGCAAGGATAGGAGATCACCGCGTTGTAGTAAGATCTCTCGCGTGCCAGGCACGCAGCAAGCGGTTTCGGCGGGCGGCACGGTGATGAGAAACGATACGTCATGCGTCAAATCGATCACTTCGGCATCGTAAAGTCGATGCACCAACGAATCCTCCGGACTGATCTCCATGTAATTGAACAGTCGTCGTGCGGTCGCGGCAACTAAATCGACGAACAATTTTTGCTGTTCCGTGCCTTGAGCCTCGTTCGTCACGTTTTCCTTTTCTTCGGATTCCTTCACCGAAGAATCGGACATGCAGATGCGCGTTACTCTCTTGAGATAGTCCCACTCCTCCCTTAACAGAAAATATAATAGATAATTTTAATACGCCATTGAGATACCTTTCGTTTTTCGAGTGAGAGAGTATGCTTACGCGGATACGTGTGGATTATCGCGAATCTTGCAGTGCGGCAGCACATTTGGAGATTTCGTCGGGACAACGACTTGTATAAGATCCACGCTGCTCTGCATTTTCAGATAACCGAGATATAAACCTTTGGACAATTTGATACTACTGACTTGATGATATGTTATTTGCTCTTGTATACTGGCCATCAAGATATCGGCAACGTTACTATCTTCGTGCGTTATGACTTTCTTTATAACCTTACTGAGCGGTAACCATCTGCTATTTAATACGGAAACCATTTTTGCTGATTTTATGTAATTCACCGTCGAAAATACCAAAGTGCCTTGAATATCTCTGATAGGTTTGTGATACAATTGTCCAAGGTCTTGTATGCACAATGCGGCCTATAACATGTATTTAAATATTATAGGATGTTTTCTATTATAGGATATTTTGCGAAATTGAAATTATCAATATATTGAATTTTAACAATATTAATGTAACGCACCTGCATCTGAGCAGCAGCTTGAAGCAACCTTATTCTAAAATGGTTCGTCGAACTGCTGTGACTCTTTTCCATATCTTGTCGGAGGGATTTAACGTCGTCCCAGGTACAGGCGACTTTCATTAGCCAATGAAAATCGTTGTAGATACAACTAGGATACGTCTCGTCGACTTCGATTACGGGTAAGAAGTCCTCGTTAGTAACGAGAACTTTGTCTTCGTGATACAGTAGACACGCGAGAAATACTCCTCGTCTGAGATTTTTCTGGAATTTACTCGTCGCTGTAAACAATTGTTTTATCGTCGTTTTCTTTTTGTGATTTCGCCTCTGTACCGCCGGTGTCTCTTGCGTATACTCCGGTCTTCTTATATCGGTGAACAACGTATTTAATTGTTCTAATCGTCCCGCAAACCTCGGTACTCTGCCATCTATATCCCTCCAACCTTTAAAAATCGTTATTGATTTATTATATTTATACAAAGGTGTGTGTGTGTGTGTGTCGCCGTGACGTAATTTTATTATACTTACTGCTAGGTGTAACATGTGCAGGCGTCGAATTTCTAAATCTGCTGTAGCCCTTTAAATTTCCAGCGGCAGCGCGGAAATAATATCTTTGACCTTGAGTCAGATCCTCGATACGACATTCTCTTTGCTTCATGTCTAGAACCTCTCTCTCGCCGCAAATAACGGAAAAATCATCGTGCAAACTCCATTGTACCTTAAATTTCGTACAGATCGGAGAATCGTGCGAGTCTGGCTCTTGAAACCTTATCGTTACCGAAGTCGTTCCGGTAACATCGATCGCAACTAGAAATGGCACGTCGGGTGGTCCTAAAACATTCAAAGTCACATATATATAAATGGAACAAAAATATTTCTTACAAATTTGTCATTTGCAGCGCGCAATATTTTTTTCTTTTTTTTCTCAAATTACGTGTAACAAACTCACGCGCTTGATCGAAACCCAGTAACATTTTTCTCAGGGCCCTGGCTCTCCTTTCCCATAGGGCAAGCTGTTTGTCTTCCGTACTACCGCTGCATCCTGTGAGGTTGTTATGTTGCGTGGAAAAACTGGCTCTGTGTATACTAGGTGGTTCCAGTAAAGTTGCACTACTGCCGGAAGTACTGCCGCCGAGTTCTTGAACTCTATGTTCCGCTTCCGAGAGTAATGACGCTAAATGGCTGCCAAGAGATTCCGGAGACTTGACTGCGTTAAGGAAAACGTTGAAAAATAGTTAGGCATTTATAAATATAAACAATTTAATTTATGCATATTTTAAAACCAATGAATTATCAATGCGTGCGTTTGTTCAAAGCAGAAAGAAATCTCGCGCGTCTACACGAATTTTAATTACATATAGATATTATCTGAACCGAGTTTCTCACATTTTTGTAAACGATAGTTATTTTCGTCGGTATATATATTGTTCCGCGTGTAATTATTACGTTAATTAAAATATTTGTCATTACTGCGATCGATCATCTGCGATCGATCATCGCTGCGGTATCTTATATGCGATATCTTTTTTTTTTTTGGGAGTAATTGGGATTTTGGGATTAATTGGGAGCCCGATTACGACTGTAATTATTTTTAAGCATAAAGCGGAGAGCGGAGAAATTAATAAAGAGGAGATGCACGGAAATTGCATTACTTGGAGTAATACATTTATCGAGTTCTTTTATCGCGCACATTAAAAAAAGGTTGACCGAATTGAATCTTATCTTCTTTCGATTTTCAAGAATTCATCGCAAATATCTCTTTAAAATTAATTTAGAGAAAATATCCTTCTTTCTACTCTATATTTCATTTCTCAAGAGGACTTGGTTTACTAATGGTGCGTCATCCCGCTGAAACGTTAACGAGCGTAGCGGGACAAATTAAGATTCACGGAACTTTCGCAAAGATCGTGTTGCTGATTTAATAACGCGAGATTTCCCATCTTATTTGAGAGATACTATATAAGAATTTATTTCTTCCCACTTTTACCCTTTTCCTTCAAAAAGATTAAACGATAGCTTGTGACGTAGGGACTTGTAATATATATTTTCGAATATTTATAATTTTAACGAGGTTGTCTGAGTTTATTGATTTTTCAGACACATCGCCCAAGTGTCATTGTAGGAGTTTTGATGTAAAAACCGAATGAAAAAGCTTTGACATTTATCGCGTGCGGTTTTACTACGAATGGCTTTTTTCACACGTGGAATGTTCGATCGAAGCGTGTTTTTCATTCGTATTTAATCTGATGCATTTACTGATACATAAATCTTAATGGAGCATGCAAAAGAGCGTCGAAAAGTGTTTAGATTCCACGATAGATTTTAGAATTTTACATCGTAATTACGTCGCCTTGATATATCGGATAAAGAGGAAGGTTGTTAAAAACGTTAGGTCTTAAAAAGAGCTGCATCTAGTTTTTTCTACAAATCTTGTTCTTTATTTCTATTCATCGCGATGCAATAAAGCTCGACGGTATTTTTATTAGAGGCTACGGAATCGTAATTGGAATCTCCCGCGACCCGATCATTTCCTTGGGCTTTTTTTTTCGCGTGGCAAAGGCAAAGCGGTTTCGCGGGAAAGCGGAAAAACGATTTTTCGCGAAGCTTCGGATCAATCACGGGATTCGTCACGAGGCTGCCGCTATGCGGCGTGAAATTTGTAATTGGATTCGATTGTACTTACATTGATTCCCTTCCTGCGCACCGAACGTAACCAGCATTTTTGCCAGTGGCCTGTTGTTACTAAGTACAGCAACATCCAGTGGTGACAAGCCGTCGCTATTAACGCTATAAATGATGAATAAATTGTAACATGCGTGATCGTAGTAAGGCTTCTTTAGATTTTTATCAAAAAGGATAAACCGAAAAGATTTGGTGGCGCCCGAGTTTAACTCAAAGTTTTTCTGCCACATTTTTTTTTTTTTACACTTTATCTTAAGCAGAGCGCGTGTGGTTTCATAACTCTACACGGCATTGCATACAATATTAAACACGTAATTCTATTTCAACTTTCCATCGAGTTTTATTCACGGAGAGAAAAGCAAAGTAATATTACAAATAAAATTCAAAGGTGTAGTTGTTTAATTTTTACTTTATATCACGTTAAAGCGAGATTTCTGTAGAAATGAAATAGCTTCATGAAACTTTTGGTAACATTTACGAGGTGTTGCACGAGGTCAATAAAGAATAAAACACACGTGAGAGCGTGTGTTTCCTCTTTTTTGAATTATAAATCATGACATTTCGACTTCTTGTTCCGTATATTTATTATTCAGAGGGCCTCTCTATTTCATTTCCTTCATCCGAATGGAAAATTGGAATGGGTATTCGTTTTGTCTAAGCGAAAAATTGTGGGATTAATAAGATTCATTTTAAAACATTTGATTAATCTCGTTTATTTTGCTTCGAATCACTTGGAAGCAAAATAAACGAGATTAATCAAATGTTTTAAAATGAATCTTATTAATCCCACAATTTTTCGCTTTGACAAAACGAATACCCATTCCAATTTTCCATTCGGATGAAGGAAATGAAATAGAGAGGCCCTCTAAATAATAAATATACGGAACAAGAAGTCGGAAGCGTAAAGCAGGGCATCGAATAAACGTAATGAATATAATATGATATAAAATAGAATAAATATCAATTAAATGAATTTTCAGGAATAAATTACTTAACATTTTCAACGAGAATTTATAATATATAGTTGTATTACCACAGTTACCATATGTATTGAACAACTTGTATAACTGCTTCCCGTTAATATAAACTTGCATATTTCCTACCCGTTAATTGCTTTTAATTTTGTAGAAAATTTTCCTTGTTAACTACCTTGTTTTCTGCCGGATATTTTTAATGAGGAATAGTTGGATATATTAAGCGGAAAGGAGTCAACTAAAATTGATTCTTGGATTTTTTTAATCTCTCTAGTATAAATTATTGCTAAATATTATGTGTTGTACATTAATAAAAGATATTCTAGGTACATAAAAGCGAAAAATCAGCGACGATTGTTCGCCGGAAATGGAAGTAAACGACAATTTTCCGCAATTATAAAACCGACGAGTTATAAAAAACTTTTAAAAGCGTTAAAACGCAACGAGAAGTTTGCGTCGCTCGCGTTTGTTTAAAAGAGTTCTCGCTAATTTGCGACACATTTTCATTCACGAAAAATAGCGTCGTGTAATTTAACGCGCTTTAGATTAAAAATGCAGCTTTCAGACACGACAGAAAAATAATTATGCACATTGTGTGAGAAATAATTAAAATGAAAAGAAATTTTTGTTTTATTTATCAGACGCACTGACATAACAATTTTCTTTTCCTCTTGGAATTTTCTTTAGACGGTAGATTACTAAATATCACGCGCGAAATAATTATTTTCTTTCTACCGTTGTCTACGATCCATGACCCGGATATTTCGAGATCAAGTAAGATTCGCGCGTCAAATCGAATCAAAATGTTAGTTCTGCGCTAGTCGAACAATTTCCTAATGGCGCGATTGACCGTTTCGTGGCGGAGTGCTTCGAAACTTTCAGCTGTATATTCGATTAGAACTCCTCGAAGAAACGTGCACCTCAAGTGAACGGCTTCTGGGTCGCGCGTGTGCTTTCCCGGCAGCAAACAGGATCGGCTGAATCCTTTTTCACTTCCAAGTCGAGATATCTTACGGGTTTTTAACTTTCATACGAGTATAAAAAATCAATATTTAATTATCTTTACTTTAATAATTGATGTATCTAAATTATCCAGTAATAAGAAAGAAAATAAATATATAAATGTCGGATAACATCGTGTCGCTTGTGCCAAAAATGATTAGCTCTTCTTTCTTTTTTTTTTTTTTTTTTCGAAGATAAATTAATCATTACGAATAAAAATTGCTAACCTACTGATGTAAGTAAACTCACCTATTTACATCGACATCGGTAGATTCCAAAATACTCCTCGCCTTATCCAAATGGCCATGTTCCACAGCCGCAAATAAAGCTGAAAGTAAAAAAGCAATAAAGATTTCAATTGTACGTAAATTTGTAGAGCAAAGCAAGTTTGGCAAAAATAAGAAGGTATTTGAGAAATAAATATAAAAGATAAAAATTGATAAAAAAAAAAAAAGAAAACACAAAATACCATGCAAGTGTATGTTGAGGGATTGGGCCGAGAGAGGATTGATATGTATCGATGACAAATTATTCAATTGTTGGTGAGGCTGTTGTTTCTTCTTGCCAAAGCCCTCCAGGAACTCCATCCCTTGCAACGAATGTAACTCTGTGCGAATGCAAAAATAATATGAATTAAATAAATAATAATTATAAATGAATTAATTGAACCGAAAATAACATTGTAAATGCGGATATAAATGAAAGAATAAAAATATAAAATGAGGAAATATAAAGGATCCCGAGAAAGACAAAATTTTTAATTTTTTGTGATTTGTCAGGTTTATTTTTTAACTTTCACAACTTTTTTTGTGTGGAAAAGAGCATAGCACTAACAATAAAAATATATTTTGGAATAATAAATTTTATATTAGGTATTTATTTGATATAATTCTTTCAATAAATATATGAATAGAATAAAAGGCCCGTATAAAGTTCTCAAAAAAAGTTGTTAAAATGCAATTTTGAGAAATGGGCGTATTATTTTTGTCTTGAAATATTATGGGAATATTGCGATTGGTTTGTACGTTTTACTCGAGCCACTTTCACAACTAGAAATTTTCCCACATGTCAGTGAAGTTCTTAATCATCTAATTTTTTATCATCTGATTTCACGATAAACGTACTTTCTTTTTACAACTTTCCAGTATTTATTAATTTATTTAATGTGAAAATATGCTAAAGTAAAAGCGTTGTTTTATCAATGTAAATTCTTTTTTTCTCGCAGTTGATTCCTTAAAATATGTAGCTTAAATCGATATATTCTGTGAGTTGGAAACTCGAGCTAACTTCCTAGAAACTGCTTAATTGTGCGTGGCGCGCCATTGATTAATCGGAAGATTTATTAATCTGGCATACTTGATCCCGATGATGTCGACACGAGAACTCGCTCCAGACCGATCCGCTCGTAATCCTTCGTTTCTTTCGCGTCCCTTTTCCTGGCATCAGTCGCCATTTTACTTCGAAAACTATTACCACGTCTGTTCGTCCAAAAGTTGGTCAAATTATCGACCGTCCTGACTTTGCAAGATTTGGACGGACAAGTCTTGACACTGTCAAAGAATTTCTGATCCTGTAGGCAGTTTGACGCATTTTTTCTTGCCGTCTCGTGTACTTTACAGTAAAATTTAATCTTCGAGCGATCAAATCCGCCGAAGGATTCAGCAGTTTTTCGGTTCCCTTTTATCGCGTTCGTTTGCGAATCTTTGCAAAAACATTTCAAAGGATCGGTCTCGCATCTAGAACGAAACGCGTTTTGTGACTGTTCAAGGCACTTTTCATCATAGTATCTATCTGGCTCGTAATTAATTTTCTGGCACAATGGCCCGTCGATCGCTTTATGAGAATCCACGACGACGGTCAAGACGTCACGCTCGCAGGACACAGGTTGTTCACTTTCACAGTTGCTCTGCCGTTGCTCTTTCTCCTTTTCCTCCTCTTCGTAGAGAAAACTCGAGATGGAGGAGTCCAAGGAAGTGTCCAATACGAACGTAGGATTCTCGTAGAATACATTTTTACTCGATTGACATGTATCTGTTTCATAAGACACGTGTTTCTCGCTATAGTTTTTCCCTCGAGTATCTTCTTCAGATTTTTCTACGCTGCATTTTCTGTGAAAAATGCGAATAACTTTCGGTGACTTTATGCCTTCGTTTTTTCTTTCCGCTTCCTTGCGACCCTTACCCATTATCTTATCCGTCAACGACAGTTTGTTCTTCAGATCCTTAATAATTTCTTGCGAGCCAATATCGTTTGACGATAGCGAAATTTTCCGAGAATTCGACAATATCACGTCACCGACCTTGTCCTCGATACGGGAACTCGCATCCTCTTTCCGTACGTTCAAAGATCTTTCGAAATCCCGAGATTCTTCAACGATATAAAAGTTGCTTTCTTCCTTGAGATCTTTCGACATAGGTTTCGACAGGTCAAAGCCGGCGGTCAATCGCAAGTTGGCGTGATTGCGTATCTTTGACATTAATTTTACGGATGCCCGAAAGGATCTCGACCTCTTCAAGGTCGATATCCTATCGTTTGAGGAACGTCTCGAGAGTAATTCCATCTTCGGGCTGGATAAAGAGGATTTGCGAAATTTCATTTGGAGATCGGTCGTGATGATTTCGCTTGATTTATCTTAATATCCTGTCGAAATGTATGAATTTCTCAAGAGTATCGATATTCTCGACTATTCTCGATACAACAAGATTGGTCTCTTTTCGCGTATTACTTGTTTACATAAATTATCGATAGTTACGTATTATTATTGTCGACGATAAGGCCCATTACACTGATTTGTCTTTGGTAAAGCTTTGAAGTTTGCAATTCTTCGTAGATCCTTAAAGCAATTCTTTGGTTGGGTAAAGCTGGAAAAGATCAATGCGTCATCATTCGTCCGTTCTTGGCACCGAGTAACGTAATGACATATATTTTTCTCTCTCTCGGACTGCATGACGAGACTCATGTGCGTTATACTTCAAGGATAGTTTACAAATTTCTTTTTAATGCTAATTTTCTTAACGCGATTAATTTACAAATTAAATTAATGATTTGTCGAGTTCCCGTTCTGGCTGGCAAATTATTTCGTCGGCTTGTCTATTTTATAACGATTTACAATATATCTAAAATAAACTAGAAGAGCGGTTAGCGATAAAAAGGTATTAATACGAACGTTACGATGCAACGACCGTAGATGCGACCGTTGTCTTTGAAACGATTTTATTGTATATTTACTCGGGACACGCACTCACTTGTCGCACGATTCCGTCACGCGACAATTGACCATTATGAAGAAGTGGACCGAACATCGTCTCTTCCTCCTCGGAGCGGTCGACAATTTACCAGCCCAATCAAATTTATTGCCGTCGTCCGTTAGTTGTTAAGATCTTGATGATAGTAAAGTATACTCCAAGATCAATGACAAGATCGCCCGTACAATTCTTAACCAGCATCAAACATCAATCAAATAAGGTAAAGCGTTTCATCTTAACAACGAGCACGAGTTTCCGTCAATTTTTTACTTCTGAAATAATTATATATATATATATATATATGTGTGTGTGTGAAGAATTACCGATTATTTGTATTGCAAAAGACTTTGCTCGATATCTATGTTAAAGATTCGAGCAAAGAATTATTATATCGACAAGTATATCTCGCCGGAAAATATAATAATTGAAATATTTTGCCTTTATACAAAACTTTTAGAAAAGCATCACATTGTGTATCAAACTTGGCTTATTTTTGAAATTTATCTGCGTATTACTTAGAGTAATGATCGACTAAAATATTCTTTTATGCAGCCTGTTTCTCGCGAAAGCATCGACGTTCAAACATGCTCGAATCGATAGGAAGGGGCAAAACTGGTCGCTTGCAATACAGATTGGAGCTCATTAGAGCTCTTAACAAGGGAATTACTGGACTTTGACGGGATGATAATAGGATAATTATAGTTTAGAGTTAAATGAATTGTTAGAGTTTCGATCCGACGTGAGAGCGTCTTTCTTGATTTTCCGATGACTAATTTAAAATCCGAAGCGAGCACATACAGAGGGCAACTTGAAAAAAATAAGACAAATATTCACAACGAAAGAGAATATTTTCTCTTTTATCATTTTAAATATGGTTTTACTCGTCTTATAAATCGCACGATTTTTATCACAATGAATTAATCTCTTCAATAAAGACATCAATCCAGGATTTTCTCTAAGAACGAAACAATTCTTGACCAACTACTAATGCATTTTCCTACGTCACAAAGGACTGTTTACTCTTTCAAAGCTTTATCCTTCTTATCGGCCCCCCCGTTCCGATGAACGACCATCCACTTCCTCATGAAGATTCACGGTTATTTAAAGCCGCATCTTTATTCTGAGAATCATATGTCATAATTCCGAAATAATTATCATTTTCATTCATCAATTATGTTATTTCTTATTCTTGTTTTTGGTAAAGTTGAATCTAAATTAAATCTATGAGGATCGAGAAGAATTTTTCTAATACAGAAAAATAGATTTTTTTTTTTTTGTTTTTTAAAGAAACATTATAGCAATTCTCTTACTTTGTATAGCGCGTATACGAAAAAGAGCTCTTATAGACGTCACGTAGAGAAGCCGTAGGGATCGTATCTTACTTCACGTTGCTGTGTCAAACTTTAAGCAATGATTAGTGTCGTTATGAGATCTCTAAAATTCGCGCAAACGTGTCGCGATTATGATTACGCAATATTGTCGTGCAGTGAGGCCGCGTGAGGCCAACCTCGCAAGGACACGCTTATATACGTCCGTTCACCGTTCGCCAACCGAATACCATCGATGGCAAGCCGACCGAGATTGCAGTTACGCCAGAATCTCTCTCGTCATGCCTTTCGAGAAGAAAAGTGGTCGCGCGTCAACTACCACAGAGGTGGTTATCACAGAGCAAATTTCATTCAGCTGGACCAATGTTTCTAAACACGACGTCGTCGATCACATTTCCACACTTGGACACGAAGATGGAGTTGTTTCTTGGACACTTTGTTGGTCCTATTAGATTTCCCGAGATCTTCATCCAATCATCATTGCGATACATCGTTGCCGGATAAATATCCATAACTAAAATACAATAGGATCGATATCGCGGTGCTTCTCTTCAAGTTCCTTTATCGTTATTGCCGCTTATCGATAATTCTTGTGTTACTTTGAATTTCTCTTTAAATTAATCCACGACACTTGGCCCTTCTTCCATTATTAGCGTTATCGTGAAAGGTACGTTGTTTCAGTATTTGCAGTGAGAATCGCTGTTGAAATTTTCTCGTATGTATACACGATCAAATCGGAGTTAAACGTCCGACACGTGACGAAACGTCGCGCGCAGGGTCGGGATCGATTTTTGGAGATTTACCAACGGATGGGCAGCTTCGAAACGCGTCGCTTATGTGCGCGCGCACTTTTTTTCACCGTTGCTGTACACGCCGCCTTTGCTGGAGTTCAACACGAGACTGAAGGCGTCGAAAAGACGGATTCCCTCAGCGTGACCACCATCTTACGGATCCTTGCACGGCTCGATGATTCTCCCTTCTTCTATGCACTTTTCATCTTTTGATGAAAATTTTAATTGTGAAAATTCTCGAATCATCAAGTCATTCGAACAGTCTCGTATCTCCCGTGAGCTATGAGCGCCACCGATGTGGCATTACTGGCGGGTACACATACCAATTCGACCCCCCGATCCGTTCCATGGCAAGCAAACAGCTGCCCCCATGTCTGGTCCCCTCCATCAACCGGTCGCCACGTTGCGTAGCTCCAAAGAGAGAGAGAGAGAGAGAGAGAGAGAGAGAGAGAGATTGCCCAGCCTTTTGGCACTGACGACTGTCTTGTACGAGTCAATTTGTCTGTTGTTTCTGCCTTTCCAATTAAGCCAGACGTATAATCTATGCTTTGGATATTGTAGAGTGTAGAGGATGAAATAAATGATTCAAGTTATCATCATCGGGAAGAAAAGACACATTTTGATAGTTGCCCGTATAATTTAATTATTCAATTAAATAATTTAATAATTTTTTTTTTTTTTTTTTTTTTTTTAGCATGAATTAGTGTCTACAAGCTTCACATTTCCCTTTTCGCTTAATTTTCTCAAACTACGTTATTCGATGTATAGAAACGAGAATATTAAAATAGACGTGTTACGTACTGATTATGTAGCGAGCTAGCATGCAGTTTGACAATGATGCACATTTGCGTGAGATAAGCGTTCTAATTTAATTCGTGGTTATTACCTCAATGTTTGCTCAGATTGACGTCAGCTCTTAATTAGAGTGATGAATTTATGTCTAATACTGGACTTTAATTCGTTCGATTCTTTCTTTTCGGCACAACTTATTTCGTAAGAAAGATTATTTCCAACTTTTCAAAATATATATAATATTTAGTCTTATATCCAGACAATAATCAAATCTTGCAAACATTTCATATAACGTTCGCGCAATAATTATATCTTTATCGATACGAGAAAACGAGATGCATGTTTAATATGTAATTACTAATTATCGATATTATAATTATTATCAAGTTAATACCTGCGCTCGCGCGCATATATCGCTAAATAATTTAATGCTATTTGATGTACATTAGTATTTATCCACGTTGTAAATTTCGAGATTGTTGAATCTAATATGTGAATTCTTATCACGTTCGGCGAATGCATAATTCTCCTTTTTTTTTTTTCTTGTATTTTGTCTACGTAATTAAACAGCTGTCAAATTTTATCTACGTAAATAAACAGCTGACCACATAACGTCTTTACATAAACTGTCAATCGAGAGTTTCTTGACGTATGAATTTTAATGGCATTTGTAACACGCGCATATTAATTAATATTAATATGTAAACATTTATAATTACTTTCCTAAAGATAAACTTTGCATTGTTAAACGCAATTTTAATTCGTTAATAATAGAATAGATTGTTGCAAAAAAAAAAAAAAAAGAAAAAAGAACGAAACGTATCGACGAAAAGTTTATTAGCAGTCGCGGGGTGAAACTTTCTTAGGAAGTTTAACTATCGTATTATACTGCGAGAATTTAATTTCTACTCTGGGACTGCGCGATAACAATGCACAGAGTTTTGTTCGCACGAAACGGGTCGTAACGAGGTAAGGCACGAAACATTTTTATTCTATTCGGAGGATGCGTTCACCTGGGTTAATCTAAATCACGAGAAATCAAGTTTATAGCGTAAATTATAGGTACTAATTTATTGTTCAATAATAAAAATGGCGATAACTCGAAAACAACATTTTTCAGCTTATGTTTACTTCAAGTTTTTTTCTTTGATCTTCTTCTTTTAAAACACCCTGTACAGTGTAATTTTAGTTCAACACCTACGCATATTCTTACTGTCATTGAGAACGTTTCATACGAGCAATAAAATTTAGAATTAAATTAAATCCTTGAAATTTTCCTCGCGAGATGATATTAATAAAAAATTCATTGCTCCATAAAACATAACGACATAGTTGATTGCACTATTACAGACGCATTAGTCCGCAGTTTAATGCATTTTTATAATCTCGTTTCGCGGTTATTATCCTTTATTTAAACATATGTGTAACTAAAATAGGTGGAATATACCATTTATGTTGAACAAAAAATAAATAGAAAATATTATTAACATATTTGTAGCTTATTAAATAAATCTGTAATTGCGTTTTACTTAAATGCATACATATTGAGCATGCAAATGTTACATATTTTGATATTTTGCATATAATTATATAATATTCATCTGCATAACGATTGATTATTGCACGATGTGTTTGGTGAAAAAATACAAATTTATATATCGCTTTTGCATTTTATATATTATGCAATATGTTTGCATCACCGTACAATTAATAAAATGCTTTTAAAGATGCTTATTTGATCGGATTAATTAATTTTAATTAAAATTATTTCATAATTTAATTCACCAAATTATTTATATATATATATATATTTTTTTTTTTCTTATTATGTGAATATAAAAGGTGATTTGGAAAAATATGCCGTGATTCTAATTCCAAGAGAACTTTTAACGTACGTTTGCGTTTATAGGACGTCTCAGGAATCGCTCATCAATGTATATGTATGATCGATCGGAATGGAACGTATTGTCTGCCAGTAATGAGACGTATCTATGTACCCGTTACATACGTATCCGTATGTGCAATGTTAGACGGAAAATATGACGTCGCGGTACAACACGCACATATAATATATATGTACGATGATGCGGAAACGACTGCACCTTCCGCGGAATCCATTTTCAACTGACGTTGAAATATATATGTATGGCAATGTCAGGAAATTGGAAGTGCGCGAGGACGTGCACGGGTGCATTAAAAAGTCATACGTATTTGCAATGTCCGATGAAGAGCAGCGGAGAGATGCGAATTTATGCAAGGAGTTTGATTTTAGCCTCCAATAATGCAGGTAAAAGTAAAGGTAAATTTTGTGCATAATAATTTTCAGAAGTAAAGAATTGCAGTTTCAATATTGAACGTTAGATGCATAATAAGCTGCAGCAAGATAAAGTAATTCATTCAGCGTTGCAGTAAAATCCGTTTAAAGCATTGGCTGAGCCAATTTCCTGTATTTACATTGGCGATGATTTGGTGGAATTGAGGGAGAGCGTGTTAATTATTTGACGTAATCTATCGTGATAGGAGAGATATTATAACGAACAGCTTTGGATTCAGTTGATAAATTTGGATTATTAAAATAATTTTTTATTTAATATTAAATTATATCGAAAAAAAACAATAAAAAAAAAACTCTTTTTATCTAATAAACTTGCTGCGAATCCAATTAATTGTTTATTCGTGTATATTGCAGCGCGTATTGACGATGAATTATATCGAAATAAATTAAAAACTTGACGCGCTGGGAGATGTGAATGACCTAAGATCAAGTAATTAAAAAATTAATGAATTCCGTAGAGTGACGACGACGTCATCGACATTCTTTGACACTCTAATGGACTTGGAAACCCAAGACACTCCACATTCGCAAGTTTTAGATTCTCCAGGGAGTTTTCAGACTAGATATATAAATTTCAGCAATCCTTTCTCACGGTTCTGCTAAAGCCGGTCGTTATTTGCACGAATAAAAAAATAATAATGCGTTCTTTGCTCGAGAGATACGGAAAGATTTAACAAATAAAATGATTGAGAAGAGAGTTGAAATGTTCTCCATTACATTTGACATAAACCTTACGAAATATCTGCACCGTGAAATTATATAACACATTGAAACTGGATATTCTTGCCTATAAATATACTTTGATAACCATTTAATAAAAAGAGATAATTCTCACATCTATTATAAGTTTGACAATAGACTGTGGAGCAAATTTAAAAACAAAAAAAAAAAAAAAAAAAAAAACGCAACAGCGATACTTTTCCTGATTGCGTTATAAAAAATTTTTTAACAAAAGCACAATTTAGCGCATCATCCAAAGCAGAAGATAATTTGCATACAACAGGAGCGGGGATGCAATTAACATCGTAACTACGTGAAGTAACGATATATAATCATAAATTGTTATTCTCTGCAAGAATATTGTGTATATAAGGACGCATAGAATATTCTCTGATAAATACAAAGTGTATTCTCGGATAAAAAATTCCTACAATTTTATTGCCCTTTCGCCTAATAGCACATATATTGTAACTCGCGAAATTTATTTCTATTTCACTGACATAATAAATAAATTGTAAGCAAATCATTTTAATTTTTTCAATTTACTCTTGAATTTTCATCAAGCAACAAGATTCCAGTTTTACGTTACGATAATTTCCGGGAAAAATATACGAGATTATTTTTAGCGGCACGTGCCAATGAAATAGGATATCTAATAATTTTTAATGAAACGCAAGAGATAGTTTTGTATATGAATATCGCGTGTGTTTGGATTACTCGTTTTTATCGCATTATCGAACAAAAACTCTATTTCATTTGTGACACAAAATGCAGTCGTTTTATATAAATGACAAGGCATTTAAGGAATATATTTATTGAATGCATAAACATAAGAAATTAATTGCTTGGAATAATATTTCGTGTGCGCTCGATGAAGCAGTTTTAAAAAATTTTTAAAATTTACTCGCTTTTTTTACTTCTCACGTCAATCTTGTCAAAGTTCTGTTTCATAGAATTTGTTCTTTGTTAACAGAAAAATATAAAATGTGTCTCATAAAAATTTTACTTTTATATTTAATCATCGATATTTTCAGACTCTTTGGTATGCGAAAGAGATTTACATCGAATCCATTTGGAAGCTTTTGGAATTTTAAAAATCCTTCCAAAAATACTCTGCGAATATAATCCGCAACACGTGTTTGTACAACATTTCTTCATAGTGTCACTTGTGATTTCGTGCTATTCCAATATCTCATAATGCGATTGAAGAAAGGACAAACTTTGAAAAGAGAGAACATGACATTATATTGAGATTTAAATAATCAATATTAATTTTACTAAAAACGAGAAACATTATATTATTGTAATACACGATCGAAATAATAAAAATGTTAGTTTTTTTATTCGGAAAATATATTTTATGTATCACAAATATATTTTCGGATCTAAATGTTGTCTCTCGGCGAATTTATGTGATATAAGATAGAGCAACCTTTTTAACGAAAAGAAGCTCTTCTCTGGAATAGAATTTGTCCTATGATACCAAAGTGGACGATGCTCTTCTCCCTGAGGAATTTGCGGAGTGAAGGGAGATAAGAAACGATTCGAAGGAAGATTTCTCGAGACGAGAGGATAATGCATTCTCTTCCTCGAGATTTGTGTCGCCGATAGTTCTTGTGCTTCTGCTTTTGTTGCAACCACATTATAGACTGTACGAACAAATGGTTTCTCATTACAAAATATACGCAGGTATGTCATTTAAAATTCCATAGAAAACAACTGTGTGCGAAGTAAATCTCGTCATTAAAAACTCTATCGAATCCAAAAATTGGCTAAAAAAAAAAAGAAAAAAGTCTCCATTTTAAAATTAATTATATGATGTATTTTATTTGTATTTTCGCATACATAAGCTTTAAAATTACTTCGCTGCATTTTAGTAAAATTTAGCAATTAGCAAAAAGCATTTCATCGATTTTATCATTTTGACGTTACACTGTTTTGATATAGAGATTTAATGTGCCAAATTAGATTAAATTAAATTGATGATCAAATGTACGTCCAAATTGCGAAAACAATAAACCCGCTCGCAAAAGGGCTCGCAAATATTCATTACGCGCAATTGTTAATAAACACGATAATTGTCATTAACATGTCATTATCAAGTGCTAATCTGCAGCAACGATCAATTTTATTTCAATTTTATTTCGCTTCGTATGAGCATTTTTTTTAACTATTGCTATTTACACGAATATTAATGATGTTTTCTGGAGAATAAGAGAAAAAGAGATGTCTGTGACGTATGTATAAAATATCCTATCACATGTAAGTTACAATATATATGTCGCATTTTATTCGCTTTTTCTATTAACTGCAATCGCTCTTTGCAGACAAACAAATTGTTGTTTAAATTAGATACGAAATAATTTGCGAACGCATTAGTTAAATCATTGTAAGAAGCTAGGCATTGATAAATGTCATCGTAATTTATTAAGAAAAGAATATATATATATATATATATATATATATATTGTTTCGCGTGGGTCGTGAAATTTTTCCATCATTTTAGCGCGACATGCATCACATTTTACGACAAAGAGATTGCTGCGTTCTCGTATTTATGTTTGCGTCGTTCAAAGCTGCATTGCGTGTATATCGGCCGTTATACCGTCCTATGCAAAAGGATTGATATGTGTCGCGCACACGTGTTGGAGTATAGACTTTAGATCCTACACTGAATCCAGCCACGCAAACTTAATCTGTCAGATACAACGAATGTCGCATCGTAAAATTGGGAAAATAAATGTGGGAGCGTACACGCATGCGTGAGCTGTCACTCGAATCCAGAATAATAGAATTATAAAACATTTGGTCAAATTATTATCATAAATAATAATATCTTCCATTAAATGTTACATAAATTTCGAATTGTTATATAAACGGTGGTTTTCTAAGTCGGTCGTAAATTATTCGACAGGAGGAGCACGTTCATATAAGGCCAGGATATTGAAAGTTTCTTTAGAAACTTTCCTAAAACTCCATTTATGGAGACGCGGTTTAATGCATCGCTTCATGTTTCTTCCATAATTTAATAACTGCGTTATCAGTTGCACACTGAGATTTATCATCGTAGTATGCGATGGCACGTGATAAATTTTTACGATCGCTAGCATTTTACGAACGACCATTTCATTCCACGTTTGATAGTAATTTTCAAAAAAAAAAAAAAAAAAAAAAAAAAAAAAACATTAAAATCAAGATCATGTGTTTATTCGTCGGCTTTGAAATCCGTGATATTCTATAGAGATTTTAAACAAAAACAAATGCTTGATTAATTATAACTTTTATTAATTACAACATTACGTTATATCATAAATTGGTGCATTGCATTGTCTGACAAATTGCTGCTCGACAGAATGCAGTTGTAAATTTTTTGATTCGTAAACAAAAATTTCGATAGAATTCTATTAAATGAATATTTTTGATTCACCGGAGAATGTTAATAACCACCGCGCCTGATTGAGACAAATTGATAATTGGATTTAACACGACTAATTGCATTGGAAACAAATAAATACCGTAAAATTACAAAATTTAGTCAGTTCTCACATGTCATCCTATTTATCACCGCGTATTTTTATCCTGCTGAGAAAAAAAGCAAAGTTGTCGATTTTGTGACTAAATGTGTTCAACTGATTATTATTTCTTTAATTGAAATATTTATGTATTTAAGTTAAATATGACATATCAAAGTGACAAGTTGAACACATTTAGTGAAATGAACAACTTTTTTTTTCTCAGTCTCATACAATAATTCGTTTTTCAGATACTTATCTGTGAAAGCTTTTTTTTATTTAATATTGATTATCTATTTGTCAAAAACTGGCAGTCATATATATATTTTTATATGAAATGGATCATTAATAATTTTATAACATAATGTACAGGTCTGTAATAACATCATTGAAGATACATTAATATTATAATAATATTTGATGAAATAAAAATCAAACTCCATATTCTCTCTTCGCGATTAAGTAGAATAGATGTTATTTGCGAAATTGCATGAATTTTCTGTTTCATTTACCTTGTAAAATTTTATTCAAAATCCCATTCGACCTCCTCGTTTTGATATCGTCGTTGCGCGAGATGATGCTTATTTAATGATAACAATTTGGAACTTGAATCAGTACCATATTGGAGACCATAGTTCACATCGAACCAAATTATTGAATAATTCTCTTCTCATAGTAAAGCTTGAAGACTCATAACTCATTTTTATCGTAATCCGTACTTCACGTTATAAATAGCATCAAATTAATGACGACAATAAATTATAAGACGGTTATTACAAGACGATTTTATTTAACCACCGAAAGTCTACCGAGTATGCCAATCACGCATAATTCTTCGTTGGAGATATCAGAGAATCACATTGCATAGATAACATGCACTACACTGCGTTGAGTCGATTAGAGCTCCACAAAAGACCATTACACGCGCATTGCAACAATTCGCAAAACATACACATACGCATGTCCGACCAAACGCGGTGCGTCACTTGATCGCGACTTTTATCACATCCGATTGAAAGTAACTTCGCCTTTAACGAAGCGAGATGTAATTTCGTTATCGATTTGCAGTGCACAGCGATGCAATTTCGCGTTGCGCCAGGACATTGAAAAGCGTCATGGAAAGCCACAAAAATGAGGTAGAGCTTTTCCATCGGCAGCATAGTCAAAGAGAAATGTATCCAAGTCGATTAACCGCATGAAATGATCTTTCCCACGTTCAACTGGCCGAAAAAAATTTCTTCTTTGCTGTTTAAAAGTTTGTAAGAAAATATTTTATAAAATTCTTCGATTATAAGTGATGTAAATTTTTTTTTTTTAACTTGCGCAAGATTTATAAGACAATTACAAAGTGCGTTTCTTGCAAATATACTCCTCGCTACTCCTCGTGCAGCAAGTTCCTCGCGATATAAAGGAAGGACACAGACTGAAAGGAAGGCTCGTAACAGATGTGGTGTGCTGTTAAGCATCCGAGCATGACATTGGGGCAGGTGAGTTCGAATTTCGTTAGTCTCAGGGCTGTAACACGAGTAGGTTTCAGATTAGCGCGTACGTGATATTGCATTCGAAATGGTTTGGCTATCGAAAATCCTTTATGACGACTAAAACTATTTTTTAATATCAATCAATCGTATTGTATATATATATGTTCATAATAAAATGGTACAATAATATAGTCAAATATTTTTTTAAAAAATAAATTTATAAAAAAATTTTGAATTGCAATAAATGTAAGGAAGATACATTAAATGGGAAATTAAATTAGAATATTTTATAATTATATAAAGCATATATTTTTTTTTTTTTATTCAAAAATATCTCCGCAATAATGATTATCAGTTTGTGCTGAGATTCCTCATTAGAAATGTCAACGTTATGAAAATAATATAAATTACAGATTAGTATCTAGTAATATATCACACTTATTATTACAGAATCTCTCACAGAAATCTTCCCAGAATGCTTTATAAAAGAACTACTAGTTGCTCAACGTACAAAGACTCACCTGCTTCTCACACAATTATATACGCCGTGTACGAAAAAAGGATAGACATACAATATTATATTTTGTGAATGTAATTTTGATTTTTCAATTCCTTCGAATATCGCATCTATCGAAAAGTAAAGACGATTATTATGAATCCTTACTATCGCACGACTGTTTTAAAATGCGCAAAACTGTCAAGACACCCGATATACATCGGTAATATAAAACACAGGTGCCGCCCTTTTCCGGAGTGTTTTTCTCACAGGACGCTCAGTGGGCAGAAGGGTGAACAGCGAAACGGATTCGTAACGGAAACTTTCAGAGTGCTCTAAAGTAATTCCATGCAGAACTTGAAAGAGCGGAAGTGGCACACAATTACGATGGGGGAACAATCGGAAACTTCCGGGATTTCTGCGAGCCTCGTAAACCTGTCCGTAAAGTTTCGCTTAGATCAGGATCTATCCTCGTACGAGTATACGAGCGAGTAGATAATTAAGGAGCGAACTTTGTATGTCACAGCGGATGAAAATATAATATCAAAGTACAGCTGAGATAGAGAGAGAGATAGATAGATAGATAGAGAGAGAGAGAGAGAGAGAGAGAGGGAGAGAGAGAGGGAGAGAGAGAGAGAGAGAGAGAGAGAGAGAGAGAGAGAGAGAGAGAG
>JBCAUJ010000075.1:9851484-9899065 GCA_038406275.1 Cataglyphis albicans | reverse complement strand
GAGAGAGAGAGAGAGAGAGAGAGAGAGAGAGAGAGAGGGAGGGAGAGAGAGAGAGAGAGAGAGAGAGAGAGAGAGAGGGAGGGAGAGGGAGAGGGACAGATCGTTTATTTTGGTTAAAACTATGAAATGCTGTGACGTTGACACAAAGTGAAAAGAAAAAGTGTTTATATTCTTTGACTTTTTTTTTTTTATTATACCTTCTTGTCTCGCATTGCTGACGGTGCGGAATAGGAGGCTCGTCATGCATGAAGATCACTCCTTGATTCTGAATAATTCAACTCAACATGCTTGAAATAGGGTTACATGGCATAAATTTATGGGAAAAGAGGAGTTAGAGACAAAGAGGAAGAAAAAAAAAAAAAAAAAAGAAAAGGAATAAGGAAAGATTTATATTTACAACTATAAATTTAAAATTTACATTACGATAAAATGCTTTTGTAATAAGAAAAATGTAATTGGTCACGTCACATAGAGATACTATTCAAACAAGTCTCGGATTAGTGGCACTTTGTAAAGAAGACCTTAATTAAAAATTTGATTAAATGAAAAGAGTCGAATCGAAGAAAATGCGATTGTTTATGAAAAATGTGATTGTCGCGCTGGCGATCGCTCTAGACTAATTTAATTTACATCGGGTGAAGAAGGAGAAAGAATTAATTTTTCAAGGAAAATCTGGAAAAATCTCATTTCCGCCTGTCACTTGCGATCATGATTCCTCGATGGTTAAGTTCAACGCATTTACATAATCCGATCTTACGGATGTGGTCGATGCATAATATCGAGTCTTATAACTTGACGATAATTGCTGTTTTAGTCTAGAAATTGATATACAAAAACATTTTGCTCTAAAAAGTTTCAAACGATAATGCCGCTATAAAACTGCTCAACGTTATTCTTATATTCTTATATTAGCAATTATGATGACTTAATACCGCTTCAATGTCACGTAACACTTGCGAATATTTTTTTAATTAAGAATGATAATGTAAATACACACACGCATATTATTATTTATGATTTAATGAAATTTAATTAAAGATTATTCTTCTTGATGTATTAATTATATGAATAATTTATAATTCATCAAGTCTGAATTATTGCATTAATTATGCATCGCACCAAATATTATAAATTTAACGCATCATTATGACAAGTAAACGATATATCAATGCTTTTGGTGGCAAAAAAAAATATTCGTTTTCGTTCATCTTTGAAAACCAATAGGAAAAATTCATGAGAGATGGTTGGATAGGAACGTAGCTCCGCTGAAAGTTAAGAAACGCTTCGATCGTCTCATCTACATCTTTCGCTCCTGCCATTTATACGCAGACTGTACGTGCACGTTTGCTTTCACTCGACGTGCATATCAACACGTTGTATACTCGAATCACTTTCTTCGCTTAAAGCTTGTACGGATTCTATTTAAATTCTTTCGCCATGTGTCGCGGTATTCGAGAATAAATGGCGAAAAGTTCACTCGTCTGCCATTTTTAGCGAAAGAATCGTTTCTACGGGGAGATATTAAAGTCGCGATACTTTTATCTACGATGAATTATAATAAGACGAGAATGCTTATGCTCTTATAAATTAATTGCCAACTCGTTCACCGCTACCATTGCTCTATCGTGAAATTCAAGTCAGCCTCGTAAGCGACTTTAGCGTAGTGTCTTTGGTCGGAGAAAGGAACGGAGTGAAATTCAATCTCGTTAATACTACCGCTCGTTAATTACCACTCGTAATCGAATCGATTACGGGCGGGAGCGTTTGCGTCGCGAGGTGTTCCTCGTTAAAACTCACCGGCGGCGCCGTGGCACGTCGTTGCACCGAATGCAGAAACCGGTTTATGCCGCGCGACGATTGCCGACGATGCATTCGTGAGGTCCTCTCCACCTCCGTATCTCTATGTGTCCCTCAAATTCCACCTTCCTCCTTCATTTTCATCCAACGATGGCGCGCGGCTCCGTCATGGACGAATTTTGTAAAGTTCAAGTTTTTCTCCAAGATGTGCCATAATCGCCGATTAACTCCATTTACCATTTACCGCGACATTTAACGATATTGATAACGCTCGTGGATAATTTCTTCTTTCGAAATACCGCAGTGCTCCATTCGAAAGTCCTTCGGATTCGTCAATTATCACAGCATTTTCAATCTCTTCAATTTTATACAATTTTTCTCTTTATGAAAAAATTTTTTTTTTATCATTGATGATTTTCGATGATAATAAGAAAATTCTTTCCCGTTGATTATATCTTATTTCACTCACTGCATCACCAATTACTTTAGATATGGAGCAATTGACTTTTAATAAGATTGACTCCACCTACGCCGGCATCGTTAAACGTTGTTAGAGAAGAGAGGTTTATTCCATTATTTTCTCTATATATCAGTGACAAATTATTGTGAATTATATATATATATATATATATAATTATATATGATTTAGGAAGATGGCAGACGAGGGAGGGAGAAGTAGGGAGTGTGGTTGCGCGGAAAAGTTGAATTGGATTAGTTCAGTGTATCACTGATGATTAAAGTTGCGATTTTTCAAAATCGCATTTCTTCCCTACCACGTGTGATGACCGATGTTGGCGCGTCCTTTGTTCACCATCGCGAATCTTTCTCAGCGAGAGTTTCGAAGTACGCGAGAGCGGTCGCGGCCGCGAACTGTGTAGGTCGCTTAGATACGCGGCTCGCCAACACCTTTCTTCCTTCGTCAGAAACAGGTGGACTTGAAGAAAGCGCGGAAAATGATTGGCTGAGGAGAGACCTGTCCGAGCCAGGTATATCGCGCACTTCGCTCAAGGTGTACGGTCTCTGGTTTCATCGCTTTCAGGCGCTTAACCGAATATCGCGTGTACGATGCTGTGATGAGGAACAGCGTTTTACAGGCTGTGCCAGATCAGTATGTCAAATATTATTCTTTTGAAAAAAATTCCGGCGTCTCGAAAATTATGCACTAATTATTTTAAAGAATTTTTCTTATATACGTATTAACAGTAAGAGCTTGTACAAAAAGCAATTCTGAGCGTCAAAGGATCTCTTTTGCTCAGAAATTTTCTTAATACACATACTTAAAAGAATATCTTATTATCTTGACTAAATAATTAGAGAAGAAATTTTGAAATAATATCAAAAATATTGTATAAATAAATATTTATATTTAAATGCTCGACAATGAAATACTTGCAATGCTTTAGCAATTTTGTCGAACTTGAAACTCACTCATCTTAGAATTTGAAAATATTTAAAAAATTGCAAAATTTTTCTAATTTCTCAAGATAATTATAAGTGGGACATGACAGCTGCTGGTAGCTAGCTGATGTATAAGCGTTCAGAATTCCAGTAACAATACTATTCCCGCAATTTAACTTTAAGCCACAGTGGTCCCCGGTGGTTAAAACTTTCTGTCGCGAGCTTATCCCTTGAGAAGAACATTTTCCAGAAATACTTTTATCATAAATGATGATTACAAATGAATTTGTCAAACATGTTTTTCGAAGAAATGAGAAATATCTTTCAAATAAAATTCATTATAATTTGACGCAAAATTCAAAATATTATATTTTACGATTCAGCGCATTATTATTATCAATAGTGACGGAAAAGGAAAAAATCAAGATTCATATTTTAATTTTGTAAATTTATCAACGATTAGCAGTTGAACGAGTTTTGTTTCCCTCAGCTGTATAATATTGAATTTCCTGCAGCTAGTGTACCGCTATTTCATCCATATTGCAATCTTTATAGATTAAAAGTATTAAAAAAGTAATGCGATATCGTAAAATATTTTCTTAGACGACACATGTTGTAAATATTGTCTGTTTTATGTTTTTGCACAACAGCCATTTATACTATTATAGAAAACGTTTTCACAATATTTACACGTACACGCGCGTATCGACAAAAATATAATTCAATTTTTTATATATAAATGCAAAAGTATTATTTCCCGTAATAAATACATTATATATTAGATTATTGTGTACGCGTGAAATTACATTCAGCCACACGCTGAATGATTGAAATTTATAAATTTAACCTATTATAACCTATTATAACCTAACCTAACTTTTTCGTGACATTATTATGGATGATTACCGGGAAGCTGTAATTCTAAATATATATATTAAGTTACAAACGATGAAGATTCGTATTGCTTGAACTAAATTTGCCACAGTAGTTATAAACTCTGAAGAGATATAGATTAACGAAATCTGCTAGGACAAATTTCGTGCAGAGCAATCTGACAGAACTTGATTCTCAGTGCGAAACTACAGATTTCTCATTAATATTATTGATTGAAGTTGGAAAAGGATGTATGCTTATGTTTTAAACGCGTTTTTATTTCTTTGAATAAAATTTTTACGTTTTATAAAATTTTATTTTTAAGTTTAAATTTTATTTTATCGTTTGTAGCGGCAAAGTAAAGCGATTATTAATGTCGTCCTTTAAATCATTCTTTGCAAATAAATTTATAAATTTATTACTTTGCTGAATGAATAAGAAGCTTTTAACAGTCTCTCTTACCGACTATTGTATCTAGATATATTGTAAGAAATATATATATATATATATATATATATATATATATATATTGCATTATACCTGAGCTTTTACAACTAATTTACGCTTTTGCAACTCAAGCATAAAATCTTAGCCCTGTTAATAATTCGCGAAAATTGCGCAAGCAGTACCCTTTTGATTAGACGCTATCATGCGTTTCATTAATTAACTTTTTCTTATTAATGTTTGCGCAAACGGTTTTAATTAGAAACTTTGAAGACACTTACATATATTTTTTTTTTGACGAGAGAAAAAAAAGAGAGTAAGCTTATTTCAAACGCAAAAATTTAGCGTAATTGTTATCGCGCGGTGTATTTTGTCGATTAACAATTTACAGTGACTCACCTACGACCGCTCTGTGTCCTTTGATTCTTCTACCGATATTAGGTGACACTAGACTCAATCTGTCACTTCTCGCTCCCAACAACGGACTTGGACTTCTTCTCAAGGGTGGATGCTCGACAAATAGGCCATAACTATTGCCAGCACTCACACTGTTATTTCCGGCGACAGTTCCTATTCCGCCTGTCAAACCCCATTCCGCCACGCTGTCGATTGAACTGCTTCTTGGTAGGCAGGAACTCGTCGTACTGCACTCTCGTCTGTCAATTAATATCGCGTTATTATTACACAAAAGAGAAAGAGAGAGAGAGAGAAAAACACAATTTTTTTTTTTTCATTTTCTTTTTTTCTGCAAATTTGATTTATAGCACACTTTTGACTTATATTTTTTTATGCCCATTTTGTATGACATTTTACATGAAAAAATTTACATAATCCATGATGACGAGAAAAGCAAAGTACATGCCAAATTCTTTTCGATATCAGCAGGGAAATGGAATTTCAACCTTGTGAGTGACGCGTTAATGTGGCGAGGATCGTAAATCAAACGATCGATGCATTTTCATGGGTGCGGTTCGCATGAACTGCTGATGCAGGATGCGTTCCCTCATTTTAAGCGTTTTCCAGACGAGCTACACCATCGCCGAGGTGACGGTAATTTAATATCGTCGGGGCGCATATACGCGTTTATAGTATAATAAAGGCGCCAGATGTTACTAGCAATAGGATGTCCTAGATGCTTAGGATCTATATTCATGCTTCGATAACATATTGTGGCCTCTGGTGGCCTTTTTATCACCAAAAACCAAAATTATCCAGTCACAATATTAGATGTTAGTTTAATTTTGCACTGCAAAAGAAATGCTCAGAGTTCTCGGTATTCAAGATCTTTTTTTTTTTTTTTTTTTTTTTTTAAATTAATAACAAATGTATAGTTGAGCGATTAACATTAGCAAAAGATAAGGTAACTTTATGAATGATAGCGCGTTTAATCTCCAGGATCAAATTCTTCTTTTAGGATGACTAGTGCGAAAGTAAAGCTTGTTACTGTAATTGTGAACCCCCCTTTAATTGTCGACCCTCGCGAACGCAGTCAAAACATCACCGCTTGTCGTAATAACTTTGTGACGTTTGTTCATTTTCATCGAGGACCCTAATTTCCCAGTAAGTCTCAAGTCACTTGCGCATAATAATAATAATAACGAAGATGTGCCGAGTGTGAGTATTCCGACAAGGATGTTTTTGAAACAACCGGCACTCTTGTCCGGAAACTGAATTTGCGTTTTTGAAAGGAACGTATTCCAGAAAATTGCTATCTAATTTACGTGAAACAGCCTATACAGCGAGATAATGCGCAGGAAATCTATCAGAGCGCTATTCATCGACACGATCAATAAGAACACATTCATAGTGACACAATGATATCACTAACTAGAAAATTGTTCCACGCTTCGTTTATCACCCGCGACAAAACCGATAAAAACTCTATTTGCTAAAAAAAAAAAAAAAAAAAAAAAAAAAGAAAAAGAAAGAAAATGATTCGCTATATTTAATTTTAACGTGTTATGTTTATTTAATACGAATTTAGTATGAATAGTCGTGGAAAAAAGTAGAACCATTCTATAAGAAATAATACTAATTGTTTGAGAAAAATTATCTGTCATAAAACAACTCCACTTTTTTCTAAGACCATTTATTTAGATGATTATTATTTCCGAAAGAGGTGGATCAACACGAGCGATTTATACACGTCATTAGCAAAGTGTTTTTTAACCGCCTAATATTTCCGTAGTTATGTGAAAAAAAAATGCGCGATCGTAACACGAGAAAAATGGAAAGGACATTTCACCGAGTCGGGAAACAATTGATGAGGTTGGCGTGATCAAGTGGACATAATCAAGAGGCTCGTTACGTTTGATGAATCTATAAATATGAGTTTACAAAAAATCGAATTTCTTTTGTCTGCTCGCGTGCCTGAATGAAGAATCGAATGATTCTCTAGCATTTCATTTGCTAATTCAGAGGCCAATCGAAAATTCAATTCGGCGAGGACATTTGAAAAGCAAATGCTGAATGCGATTATTAAGCAGTTTCGTCAAGCTAACGTTCGTATATCGGTTTTCCTATCCAATTTCGTATTCTATCGGTTTCAGTTACAATCATATATTTTTGCAGTGCATCTTTCGCTCCACCATGTATATACATATATCTGCTTTTAATTCAATTCATCAATTTCTTATAGATTTTGTGTATAAAAATTGCGAGCCACTTGTTCGCTTGTCACCCAGAATGTCAAGATCGTAATTCCGTTGCACTTAAAGTCGCTGTTATATTAACGCATCACTCAATAAGTCTCCGGTCTAACTAAAGAAAAACAAAAAATTTTTTTTTTTTTTAGAAATCACTTGGGTCTGTCAACAATGTTGCCATATATGTGTCAGACCGGGGACTTGTCGAGTGATGTGTTATATAAAGTCAGATAATCATTGAAATGCGACTTCATTTCTACATATATATATACGTATTACAACAAAGTACGCGATATATAATTCGTCAATATAATTCGGTGACATACCTCTCCCAAGAGAGCCGTCGTGGAATTTCATCGCTCGGCGTGAAGCTCGGCCTCTGGTTCAAGAGCCTCGCAAGCCGGTTGAGAGGTTGCGAGCCGCCGATGGTGGAGGTACTCAACCTGCCGCTTCTTGCCGAGTGTTCCTTGGAGGATTCCCTGCTCGCTGGTCCAGAGTCGGAGACGCGACGTGCTGTCACAGAGGAAAATCATGACACGAACTCGAACGATTCTCGATTACCCGATAGTGTATACCGGCATCCAAAATCCATCCCCGGTCATCGCTATCGACCAACGAGTTTCGCAATGTAGTCAAGTTTCTTCAACATCAGACATTTTACAGAAGGAGAAATACTTCTCTCCAGAGGAGGAAAGAAAAATTGAATATAAAGTTTAATTTACGTTTTTCGGATGACGAGAAATTAATTTTCAATGATAAAGCGGGTGGTATCGATAATTAAATTTTAGCTTTTATAATTAAAATTTAGCTTAAGATTGTAATATAATCATAATAATTCTGTCATCTCTGTATACGTAATCATGCTTGTACCGTACATTAATAAGGAATTAATAATGAAAATATGAATAGGCTATAAAAATCGCTATCTAAATCGCTTCAATAATGTCAATGGAAAAAACGACAATTCTATTGGATAATCTACTTATTAAATAATCCGCATGCTCAATGAAAAAAATGGAACATTTACTTTAAGAAAAGCGGTATAAGGATACAAAAGTAATGTGAACGCATCAGCTTCCGAAGCGCGGGGCTCAGACTCAAATATAAACTCGAGAGACCTCTCATTTTATGACTTATGCAATAAATTCTTGGTTATACCTTACCTATCGTGTCATCCGTAAAGGATATTCTTGGCGTAAGAAGCTTGGCGCATTGGGAAGCCGTACTTGCGCGCTTCGCGCAAGTATCGTCCGCATTGGAAGGTGGAACGACCGATATCCCCGTTACCGCTGAATGCGAGCGAAAGATGACTATGATTAAATGGCTGAGAGACTGTTTTTGAAACGTAATCGCATCTTTCTACTCGTGTAGAAACTTTGAAATTTACAAATGACGAGAAACTTACTAATTATGAAATATAATGTTTACAGTGATGGAGAAAGATGGTGCATCAACAACGTGCAAAGGACGAAATCATAATATATTTCAATGGATTTAAAAAATATGATGATAGTATTATTAATTTATTTTCGCTATTCTCTTTTTTTTTATATAAATACACATAAATTATACACATATATAAATTTTACTACTACACGTTGTTACCGCATCTCGAGAAGAAAGATACAAGGATGATGCGATAAAACAAGTAAAAGAGACAATATTGTATTCGCGCATTGAAAGCGAATTGCCAGCAATGAAAGGATGAAAGAGAAAGAAATTTCGAGATAACTGCGTACTTGAAACGCGGAGGAAAAGCTACAGGCAATACATGTTACAAAGGAAACATTGTCGCAAGAAATTGATCGAGATAACTATAATACGACAGTGTACTATGTACGAAAAAAAAAAAAAAAAAAAAATCTAAAGAAAGGCGCGAGAGAATAAAAATGCTATTTATATTACTTACCGTTGTAACGGGCATCGATTTGAGCTTGAAGTATATTGAGACCAGGCGCGACAATGGCTGGCAGAGTTCGGGATCGTAAAAGTGGAGCCGGACGTCCCCCGGGACCCCGTCCCGATCTGTTCTCGGATTTGCATTCTAGCACGGGAGTGCTAGTAACGTGAAAAGATTGTTGAAACAATTGTTACTAACTCGCTTACGATACTTTATAATTCAAATTTAAGCATACATTTTCTTAAATACAATCAGCGTATGAATACTCGTAATAAATCTCACTTGGATAGTCATTTAATAGCTGATTTTTTTAGTGAAATTTTCTTAATACATTTGATCTAAAATTAAATTAAATTATATGGTTGGATAAACTAACTCCCCCGCACATTTGCTGGATGATTAGATTCCATTGCCATTCGGAAATGTCCATCGTATACGTAAAATGAATATGAATTCCCGTGTAATATACATGTAATTTTGTAATCATTTCTGTAAAACACAGACTGACCTCGATGAGAGAAATTAAACAAATTATAATTTATTGCATCATGAATAACTAGTCATATTAGTGAAACTATAACAGTTTTCGCTATTAATTCTTCTATGCTAAAATGTAATTAACATTATTCTCTTAATTAAACGCTTCCGTTCTATATAATTAATTTTTGAATTTTTACAGTAGCCTAATAATGGCGTATATATTTTGATAGCTGTCAAAATTTAATATATCGTGTTAAATAATTTTTTATTAAAAGCGGAAGAATTTTAGCTTCTTGTCTGCATGGAAAAAATATAAACTTTTTATGAAAAATGGCAATTTTCTGATAAAGTATCGTCACGATACGACACTCGAATTTTCATTTTCCGATAATTCATTTCTCATATGACTCTTTGCTCTTAAGCGAGATATCTCGTGTAAAGCCGAGAAAAAACTAATATCGCAGCTCTGCTATAACTTTGAATAATATTTCTTGACATTGTTGGCGATGAATCGCTACGAATCAAAAATTTCTCCTTTATCCATCAGCACCCTATCACTAATAATAAGAGTCGGTAAGACATGAGCAAAGATAAGCATCGATGTATCCTAATCAAGTTCTCGGAGTTTGCTGGACTAAAAGTACGAACGAGTGAATTCTATATCTGCAGCATGACACATTTCACGGAAAGTTCTTGATTACAGTAACTTGTTTTGTTGTCGAGGTGCACTTTTCGTCAAAGTTTCTCGCGTTAACGTTTCGTTTCTTTCGATCATCTCGGATCTTTCTCTTCCTTCTCAAGAAGAAACTCGGACAATTTTCTGCAAGGTATATTTTATACGTCACGCAAGCGTGATAGATATTTTTTTTACATAAATTTCTTCACGAACATAATATAATGTTAACATTATTGTTAGGGATTATTGTATTGCAGGAAAATGAAATTGTCTTGATGCTTCTAGCGATAATATAGAGTTATAACCCAGTGTATTTTACGATTTAAATATATTGTGTGAATTTATTTTACGTAAAATGTAGAGGTATCCTGAGAATTACTGGGGCTGAACGTAAAAGTTTACAAGAATTAAAATTGCTCCCGTGACAGCGATCGTACGCTCGACACGATTAAAAAAAATAAAAAAAAAAAACAAACTCTACCAAGATCGTATCTCGATTTTCAGCAAAGGAGACCAATATGTGAATTATAGAAAGTAAAAATTTTTTAGACATTCAACAATAATGTTTTTAATATATATCTAAACTATATAATCGATATGTGCGCACGATATCTTGGAATAAATTTATATCACACAGAATTTCTTTCAACACCGCAGGGAGAAATATATGGGCAAAATTTACGCGAGAGTTGCTCTAGAGTAGTATGGAATTAAATTAATCCGCCTAATGACGAGCAAAGTAAAACTTTAGCGAAATTTCATAGAAGCTGCGGTCTCTCCGGCAAAAAAAAAAAAGCGTTTATCCCCTCGGGATAGAATAAAAACGGCGGAAAAAGATGAAGAAATCTAATTGATTTTACGCGTCATCGTAAATCGACGAAGGGGAACAGCACATCCTTGAGAAGCCCCCATTGGGAACGCCCAAGCCTCTCTTTAACTTATGGGACAACTTGTGGAGACACACACACGCATCTACACAAATGGGCTTACGATGCTACGAGATGACAACGTAAACAAAAGTAATTGCTGACTCTTAAATCCGGCTAAACTTGAAGAGAGCTGAAGAATGTATTCATCTTACGCGGCTAAAAAAAAAAAAAAAAAAAAAAAAAAATTAAGCTAAACTGCAAAAAGATTCGTTGTCTGTTATATTAATATTATAGTATGTTTATCTTTGTTATTTATACATATTTTAATTTTAGAACATAAAAATTATTTTTAAAAGTTTTTATTTACCGTAAATTTCCACGGAACTTTTTTCGAGACATTAACCCGGAATCAAGGGAATCGTGACGATTATCCATCTTCTAGTTGATATTGTCGTGTTTTTTTCTACATGACGTGGTACAAAAGTCGGACAACTGTCCACCCCGAGAATACTCAATCGTGTGCGGTGAGAAGGAACGTGAGTCAACAACGAGTTTTCTATAGCGCTTCAATGCGCAGCGGCTGAATACTTTTCAATCGACGTGTCGATACGAGAAAATGGAAAACGGTGAGCTTCATATTAGCAAGCGATCGAAAGATTGTACGTGAGAAAAAAATTTTTCACCTCCAAAAGAGAAGAAGATTAACTGGCTGGAAAAATTTTTTTCTATTTTTAGTCTCTTTTCAATTTTTTTTTTTTTTTTTTCTTATTTCATAATAATAAGTACATATGTTGTAGGCCGCAAAAATATATTTGCCTTCAATGATAATTTTTAAGAAAATTATTATGAAAAGACTCATCTTTCTCTATTTTTTTCTCCTTTTATTTTTTTTTTTTTTTTTTTTTTTTTTAAAGATAATAAGAAACAACGTATTGTTCTAGATATCTCTATTTTACTATAAAAATTCAAAAAAGGAAAAGCTACTATGAAGAGAAGAGTTTGTAGAATCATCTTTGATTTTCCTTGACTTTTGATTACTCTCTGATCATTGAAATTGTAATTTCTGGATAAACGAATCTTCTTGAAAGACATGAGATCACAACATGTTTGTTTCTTCAATTTCCTGCAATTGAAAAATCAGAGATCTTTATTACAATAAAAATCTCAAATGTTAATAATGATGATTCTCGTAATCTTACATCACGTAATATATTATTTATGTAATTCACAATTTCCTGAAATTACAATTACACACATTTCGCACAAACTTGTCGTACATTATTTAAGAGAATGTCGATATACAAAACAGAATAATAGCCAGGAAACGCACGTCCAGAATGCTTTACACTGATGCTATAAATTTATCTGTAACGGACACTCAAATATATCGGCATTGAAATATAGATTTACGATGCGTTGCGATATCAGAATCTATTTTATCTATTAGGCATAATCAACTGCAAAATAGAAGTCCGACATGGTTACCTCATATTTAAGAGATGTGAAAATTTGAAATTTCCTCCTATAATAAATGTAATTGATTACATCTTCGTTTTATCATCATCGATCTTATTCTTTTAATTATTATTTTCTATTATTTAAAATCTTATATCGCAAAGACATAAGAATTAATGGTATACGCAATGAGATTATTTTCAATTTTTTATATCTCTCAGCTCGTGTTTACACCTTTGACTTGTTTGTGTGTTGATCCAAATAACTCTTATATCGATATAATACTCATGCAGACGGTAATGAAGAAGCGAATTGTTTGTTTTCAAAGTGCTCACCTTGAAATATGAAAAGCCGACGATTCGATGAGAAAAAGGCAAACGAAGAATACGTTACAAAGTGGAAAATCAATAGCAGCTATTTATATAAGCGGAAAGATTATTGATCGTGTTGGAACGACAGTCAAACGCTATCTCTCATTTATCTTTGATCTTTCATCCACGCAATATTTATCGCTCGCGTTGCTCGTAGACACGCAGTTTGATGCACGACTGATACGTTTTCATCAAAAACCTGTCGAGCTCATAAAATCGCAACATGGGAAGATAGGAATTTTTGAATTGTAAAATATTGCGTTCGTATCGATTCTTTTTTTTTAACCATATTGTGCATTGAACTTGGCAATATTATTTAGAATTCGCGGAGAAATTACTTGCTTGTTTTTTTTTTTTTTTTTTTTTTCGCATTTTCGCATTTTCGCACATAGTCTATGATAAAAATATTCATTTGTAGTCTGATCAATTTTAATAATACGAGAAGACCTTCGGTTAACATCGAGGAAAGGTGAGATATTGCACAAGTAAATATATTTCGAGATCTACGCCATTGCTGATTTTAGAAAAATATTTACTCGTTCGAGAAATATAGGATTATCGCTGTAAAGTGTATCGTGTTAAATCGGAAGGAGAAAATTGCGATTTATAAAATATGTATATCCATATATATATATTTGCAATACCTTTAATCATAGATTTTTTTAGAATTTTTACATCTTGATTGGAAAAGATATTTATTTATATTTATTTACATTTTATATATTTTAGTCATCGTACAACGTATATACACATACACAAAACGTGAGATATAAATAAATATTATACTCGTTAAAAACTTTATACAATTTATATAGAGAGAATGAGACAATTAATGATATATATCGGAAAAAAAAAAATCCGATAATAATTGAATTCATAAAATTGAAGTCATAAAACAGCAGATTTAAAATCTAGACATATGAATATTTTATATTAATTAAGGTCGATGATAGAAGAGGAGCGACGTGACCTCAGTCTCGGGAAGTCTTTAATTGCGCAATTCTGGGCGAATATCAAGTGCCAATTATCGGATATTACAAGAACCGCTGGAAGAGTATTACTTATGTGTTCGTCATTTGTTATTCCATAGCAAAACGATGGTTAATTATAGAAGATCTATTAATTAGGAGCCTGATAATTAGCAAAATTATCGCTAAATAAAAGGAACATTTAACCTCGTAAGTACGTTGAATCGATTCTTTGGCTTTATTTAAAGGAAATTAAAGAAGCAAATTGCAAAACGTTCGACAACTCTCCTTCAATTTATCTAATTTCACCTTCCTTTTTTCGCGTCTTCGCTAATAAATTTATCGAATATTACGCTGTTGGATTAAATTTTTGATTAGCTCAAAGAAATATTAATCATTCGTTTTATCTCCTTTCTCCCTTTTGATGTTTCAGTCGTTTACCTGACCTTAATTTTCTTTTTCTTCTGATATCCATCTCTTTAAAAGTCTGCACGTCGATATCAGTCATTTCTTCGTAGCGCGCAACTTGTTTCGTCTCAAATTTCGGTATTTTTTAAGAGTCATCATGATTGCGGGCGGGATCGATAATACTTTGAGCGAACGAGGATTGTTTTCAGTAGAGATGTTGGCAGGATAATATTCTGGTGCCGGAGCAGTGTATCATGTTAAGCTTTTGTTCTGTGCGAATGACTGAGAAACTCTAATGGCTTCCTTCCATTTCCACTAAACGAGCCATGTCGTGAAAAGATATTTCATTCCGATTCGCTATAAGAAAAGGCTTTTTTTTTTTCTTACGTACGTCAAAATTTTTTGTAATATATTCAAAACAGACTGAGAAACGAAATCTGCATTTTCTTATCTTATTACGAATTTGTATCGGAAAATTATTATAGCTCTCCTGAGATACATGTTCTTACCGACATTTATAAAATATTCGTCGATTCGTTTTTCATACTTGACACGATGAAAAATTTAGAAGGAACAAACTTTTCGCAATTTTGCAATATTCATATTTTCGATACTGCTGAATTTGAAAAACAATTGGCTCGCGTGTTTTCGCGATAGATCAGAATATATAAATTTCTTTCTCCCAGTTGTATAAAAAGTTTTTTGGCACGCTAGCTATTATCGCTCGTATTATCGCGTTCGTGACCTTCGTTGAAAACGGTGCCTTCGTTGAAAACGGCGCCTTCGTATCTCAACCCGTTTAACGCCGTAGCATCGCAGCAGAGAGCGAGCGAGCACCTATATAGTTTTTCAAGAAAGAAAATGTCTGACAATTTCCTACATCTTGCCGCGCACTCTTTTCATCCGTACCACTTTATCTAGTCTGTATTTCACACAGGTGCAAAATTTCTATTTGCAAAAATCCAAAATGTATGCAGAAATTACGTTATATATTATAAATTATTGCTAAATTATTATATATAAATGATTTTATTTTGTAATGTAAGAGAAAATTAGGTTATTTCAAATCCGTTAGATAAAATCATCATACTATAGAGTTTCTTAAAGATTTATATCTGGATAGATTTTCTTATCAAATCACACGCCTTATACGCCACGTTTTTTCATTTGTGATTTATATGAGAAGCGCTCGTGCGCTTGTCAGCAAAACGTAAGGCCAATAATCGCCGTCGTATGATAAATGGAATTTTCAGCGACTTCACATATGGCATTTCGTTGCGAAAGCACGATCGAAGATAATTAAAACGCCGTCCCGTCGAGCGTAAAACTCGCGTACGATCACAAAGCGAATAATGGAGTAACAAGCCGGCAGGAAAAGAGGAAAAATCAATGCCACTTCTGAGCTCTGGTCGTTTGACGAAAGGTGCGTTGAAAAAATGCGACGAAAATAAAGGAATAATAAACGGATGAACACATGGCTAAACTGCTTACAGCTTTAAAATGAAACATGAGATTATAATTTTTCATCGAAATACAATCTTAAATCAATCGTG
The DNA here is from genome assembly GCA_038406275.1 of Cataglyphis albicans. Classification (NCBI taxonomy): domain Eukaryota; kingdom Metazoa; phylum Arthropoda; class Insecta; order Hymenoptera; family Formicidae; genus Cataglyphis; species Cataglyphis albicans. The sequence goes on along the minus strand of JBCAUJ010000075.1, from coordinate 9,883,228 downwards.
CATAAAGAAATCTTTGAAATTTTTTGGACACGTTCTTATATTCGTATTCTAGAAAAATTTCAAAAATAATTTTTGTGTTTCAACACATGATCATTTTATATCTGTCGACAAATGAAACAAAATTTATTAACAAGCAAATGAATTCATAATAAGCAATGGAATTCCAACAATACTTGCGACTTTATAATATGTGGAGATTTTTTTAATATTTGGAAAAATAACTAACTTTTTTCCATTGTCAACAAAATTAAATGAAGACGGATATGGAAGAAGATTAGAATTTTCATAGGCGAGATGTAGGAAAAATTTTAATTAATTACTCGCTAGAAGCATCTCTCTGCAGAATTTCGAGAATGAATAAGCTAAGTGGCAAAATCTGCTTCTCTAAAGCAACGAAATAAAAATTTAATTTTACGAGTTTAAGAGATACGACAGAAATTTAATACGAAAAATTCGTACGGAAAATCTGTTTTTTTTTCGTTTTTACGGCCGTTAACGAATTTTTCGTGGTTGCGTGATTCAATTTTTTCTTTACTGTACATGTACATGGATGAACTGTATGTCCAATTTGATTTACTTTTATTACCATATGGAAACCGCACTTTGTATGCTTCAGCCATCGTATATTTTCTGTAACGTCAAATTTAAAGGACTGTAATCTTGGCCAGAATATTCTCCATATTTATTTATTTATTTATTTATTTATTTTTTTTTTTTTTTTTAATGGAGATAATTGGTAAATATATTTTTCTGTTTTGCGAAATTTAATTTTTGTACAAAAACTAAAAATAGAATGATAAAAATTGCTATGTTTTTAAAATAATTTTCGTTAATGTACTCATTTTGAGAAAACAAATAAGGGAGAGAGATAAACATATTTGTAAAAATATTTCTATAGTATAAGATTAAATAATGCAGCACAAAGCACATGGTAAATGTCATGAATTCGCAAATGACGCGAGGCAAAGAGGCACATGTATTTGTAGCCGCACAGCTCGCTTCTGCGAACACTTCAATCCACGTGTTTCGTGTACGTCAGATTTTTCGGTTTCACCGGAAATAGCTTCCCTATGCTGGATGTGGTGGGCAAGTTTCCAGACAAGTGTACGATGACGTTTTCTCTCTCACGTCTTCGCCAGATATTATGTTTCCATTTTCGCAAATTCCAATCTTCTTCCTGAGAAGCTCTTTTTTGCATCCTTTTTAAAATTTTATTACAAAAATTCTCTTTTCTTTTCTCTCTCTCTCTCTCTCTCTCAAACTTCTTGCGCGAAAATGCATTGAGAGAGCAATAGTGCAAAAGCTGCAAAGCAAAGACTTCTCAGTCGGGACGAGCTAGCTATCTCGGGGAAATTGCGAGCAAGCAATTAATTTCGCAAGTTAATTCAACACTTCGTATTTTGGCTTATCGTCTTTCTCGAAACATTTGACATATACTCGATGATGAGAATGGAATATATATATATATATATATATATAGTGACGCTCAATTTAATCCTTTTACACGCTTTGACGAAAATTTTGAAGGACGTTGCAGCTAATCAAGATTTTTCTCCTCTTTAATAGAAAGATATTAATAATCGTAATGGTAAGAGATGATGTTTTTATTAACAAAATCTGTTTATAGATTGGTTAGATATATATACTTACATACATACTTGAGGATAAAAAGCTGTTGACAAATGAAAGATTGATAATAAAGATAAAAATTTTAATTTTCAAGGACGTATTTCAACATTCTTTCTGCTACGTAATTATCTCTTTCGGTGTACGTTATCTCCAACTAACTTTGAAGGAGAGAATCATGGAGTTGGTCTTTTAAGCATTGCTTAATCACCACCGCGATAGCTCTAAAGTTTATACGAAATGTTGAGCGGCTGAAAATCCTTATTTAACATTAATTTCGAGGAATTTGTTCAAGCCTCGTAATACTGTTTGGACAATTAAACATTTATTACAGGATCAACGCGTTACAGGCAGCGAGAGAACTTTCAAGTGGATGTAACACAACATATATGTACGGTTTGACAGAGCGCTTCTACGTGCTTGCGTCAGTGATCAGTCTAGCGGTTACAAATACAAACGTAATATTAACTCGATAGTAACTTTGTATCCGACAAGATTAATTCGGGATCGATGGCGACTTTCGAACTTTGGCTCTCGATGAAAAGCTTCTCGCAATTCGAACTTCCTTCCTTCGTATCTCGGCAATAATGCGATACATTCATATGCTTTTCTCTCATTTATTTCTTAAAGTTAAGCTCACGGCACATTTAATCGTACAGAGAATCGATTAATATCTTTTATATGATATATCGTAAATATGAGATGTACGTATTTTTTATATTTTTTTATTTAGTTTCTTCTTATCTCGATTATAATAAGTCGAAAGGGAATATAAGCAAATATACTTGTAATAAAAACATCATTTCTGTTAGCTTCAACATTTTATTGCAATTTTATGCAATTTCGCATCTTGTTTCTGAAAGATTGAAATTTGTTGCTATCAGGGGTTCACGGATGAAATTATCATAGTAATAACATTTCGCGACTTTGTAATCGTTTGCATTTGACAGACACTGTCTGTGTGCTTCAGCTTTTATCTCGCCCTCGGGTACTTATCCCGAGGTAAATTAGGTTCGTCGGCTCAAATGGTAGAAAGGAAACCGTGAGATGGAGGAGGACTATACTTAAAGGCGACAGTAGTTTGCCACCTTATAGTTCTACAGCAACTATAGTTACCAATCAAGCTAGAGTATGCTCGCGACGTTTCCTCGGAGAGATCTCTGTATCCTCTTACGATGTTACAGAAGCTTACGTTGTATTGTCTCTACACAGATGTATGTATAATTGCAGTCCACAAAAATCTTTGCAAATTTTTTTGTAAACTATATTATACAATTAAATAAAAAAAAAAAAAAGAATGAAATCAATTTATCAATAAAACTTTCAACTTTTTCTAAAAAACTGAAGAAAAAGAATCCTCTTTTGTTTCGCTAATTGGGATATGCGCGGTTTAAAAAATTTTCGAAATTTTAGATGGACGTGAATTTGATAATATGTATAAAGGCGCGCTTTTTGCGATTTTCGAAAAACCTAATTCCAAGTTTGGATGTTCTTGTGCATGCGATGAATACGCAATTTCCTCGAGCGCGGAAACGAATGAAAAGTCTAGCGCCATCTCACTAATGAAAACTTTACGTTCCAAAAGATGACAGAGTTAAAGTTGAAGCGGCGATCGATGGTCGAGATACGTTGTTTTAAGAAAGGGTAAGCGTGCACAATGCAAATATATTATAGAATAAATTATTGTTTGGTATTTTATATAGCGTGCTTTGAATTTTCGTTGCTATGTCGTTATCCCATGCGTTCTTGCATCAAATTTAAAAAAAGAAATAAAGAACGAGCGATATCGCGGGGCTGGTCTTTTCAACATTCGTTCGGTGACATCTCAGTCGTACACAGCTCACACGCTCGATACGCTTGACAAATGTTGCATCCAACACAGCGCAATCTTTTTCCGGAGTGGTAAAGCTACGAGCTTTCTACACACCTTACAGTGACAAATGATCCCAATAAGGAAACTGTAAGGCGCACTTGTCGCTAGCAGCTCCTGCGGTCGCGACCTGCCAAATTGCAATTCTTCCGACACAGGATATGAACAAATTCGTTATAAAAAAATTTATTCGCGTTAATGCCTACTCGAGAACAATAAACAAAATTATGCGATACGCCCTTTATCATTATTTTGGGGCGAAAATAAACGATGACAAGTAACAGTGTTCCGAGGGAGAATAATGTCATTAAATTTAAACACATTTAAATTTATTTTAATTAACGCGCTGCAACGTCAAACTTTATTCTTCAATTACCATCTATGCTCTATTTACATTCCAATTATCGTTGTTATTAACTGTGTCGTAGATGAAAAATAATATATTTTAAAATATCGCATGCTGTCATGCGAATGTAATATCTTCTTTTTCCAGTTGATTTATTTCAGTGTAATATATATATATATATATATATCAAAGAATTTGATGAAAAAAAAGAAATAACTTTTCATAGGCTCACATATATGTGTATAATGCATAATTTCTTTAAGAAAAAATATTTTGTGGCAAAAGATAAACGTTTCCACAGGATATATATATACATGAGCGACTGCCAGGGACATGTTAAGCGTCTAAATATAGAACCAACTGTACTAAAACAATTGGTGCGTGTCTGTAACTGGCATTACGAGACCCTTTGAGAGACGCAATTATGGTTGCTGGCTATTCCATTCATGATCCCGCTGTCTTCCTTATTATCGATGCAACGACATTCTCCATTTCTATTCCACGAGCTCTATCATCGCCAATTCTATCCTCGCTACGCACGTGTTTCTCATCGCGTGATCTTTTGATCGTCTATGATCAAAAGATCACGCTTCCTCAAAGCTACTCTATATTCATAGTCGAGGTTCTTAAGTACATATATATATATATATATATATATATATATACATACATATGTTACGTACGTGTATAATGTAAACAAATCTTCTCGAAAACATATAATTCACATTTATCCAGATCCTAAAAGGAGACATTTTTACAAAATTTTGTTGAATATAATAACTATTCGTCGTAATTTTTAATTTTTGAATTGTCAATAATCCATCATTTCTCTTCGCTCGTTAGATTATCTATAATTATAGCGCATTTAGTATAATGACATTGAATTGGCGCCTTTGCTCGTCGATGCGAAAAGGGAGACACGCGATCCAATTCTGTTTGCCTGTATTATCGAAAGTGCAATGGTATGATAAAAATTGTAGTAAAAACGTGTTGAGAAAAGAAAAGAATTTACGACAAATCGACGAGTAATTTGTAGTAATTTGATTAACGCTGCTTAATACTAATAACTTACGTATGAATATTTACCTTCTTACTTTTATTATATTATCTTTAATTGTATTAAATTATAATTTAATTTATAATTGTATTAAAATGTCCAGCATTTATGAAGAAAAAATTGATTAATTTTTTCCACATTCCAGTTTAATAGACCTTTTATTAATTGACTTATATCTAAGAGTCTCATTGTCAAACATTTAGATCATGTGGGTGTGGCAAGTAAAACGATAATTCTTTGTCGTACGGAAATTATGCTGGCGTGGATTATGAAGGCAAGACTGCATCGCGCCGACAGCTTAGTAAAGTCGGTAATTAAAACTAATTAGTTTTAATTATTAAACGTTATAGTCCGCGTCTCTGAATTTCATATATTAATATTTGTGCAACAGTTTGAAATGGCTACGTTGTTTTATACGAAGAACTGATATAGACGATAAAATTTTAAGAAACATGTTGACAACCGATGGCAGGATAATATTTTAAGAGTAGATGAAAAATATAAAGTTAAAAATATTTGTCTCATCAAGTACGATATTTTTGCGAGAAACATTTTCAATCTTTCGATCAGAGAGCGAACGATATTTAAATCCCCTTGAGCGACGTTTATTTAGCTGCGAGCGCCGTTAAATTTCACATCGCCCGCGGATCCGTTCAATGATAATCCTTTTCCTAAAGGAAATGGAGCACGCTGATGATCGAGAAGGTGAAAATGTGAGATGTAAAATATATATATTGATTTAAATATATATATATATCGTATAAGTACATAAAATATTATATCGATTTAAATAAGTGTGTGTGTGTGTGTGTGTGTGTGTGTGTGTGTGTGTGTGTGTGTGTGTGTGTGTGTGTGTGTGTGTGTGTGTGTGAATACTGTACATATATCAAGCATTTTCGATAAAGCATGTCGAAGAAATTGCGGTTATTTCTTTTGAAATTGATGCTGTTTTTTGTCACTTTCATGTTGATTTAACTTGAAAATTTCTCTTATCGTGAAATTTATTAATCGTAAAATCATATGATTGTTTATTTACGAAACAAAAATTTACAGAAATTAATTATAAAATTAAGTAAAATAATTTCCTATAAAATTTATTTAGACTTTATTCGAAACTTTTTTTCCGCTTTTGAGCTGATTTATCTCATCAAACTTGAAAACTCTTAATCGGGTCAACATATATCTTGTGGCTAGGCTTTAGAATAGAAACGCAATTGATATGATTGTATAAATTAACATTCGAGTACATGATTGTCTGGCATCTCATGCGTATATGTGCGTGCTTGCGCTCGTTACTCGATTGTAATGTATGACGTTTGTGTAGGTGCTTAGATAATGATGCCGTAATCATAAAACGATTGATGTAACGCTTCTACACGATATCATAGTGTTGTGATTTATATTGCGAGAATTAATCAATCGTATGATATTAATTTGCATTTAAAGTAGCTGTTTATGATACCGCTCACGACTATAATTTGATATTTATTTGCGATACGCCATGGAATGCTCTTGACATCACGTTTTGTTTACATAAACATTTAAAGATTTTACGGATAATATTTTTATTAACATATTAATCGGCATAAAATTAAAATAATTTTGTATTTAATGCTTGTATCGATAATATTAGAAAAATGTTTTTTTTTTTTTATTTCGAAGGCGCATCAATTCGGAATGATAAATCATGATATCGTGCAATACGATGTTCTGTTTCCACAAAACAGAGAATTATACGCAAGAGCAACATGAATATGTGTGAACATGTTTGCGTGCGCACTTTGCACACCATTGCATTATCGCGCACAATTTGTAATGGAAGCTCCACCAAATTACGTGCATTTTCAAGTAAATGAGGAACCTCATCGCAAAGATCCACCGATATGTCGCGCATTACATTCGTGTACATTTAACCAGATGTGACGGACCTAGAGTTTCCGCAAATAAAGCGTATGTGTACACCATACACACGCGCGGTATCACGCATGTAAAGTAGCCATCTCCGCGTTTACGTTGCATCAACATACATAATGACGACCGGGTCCTTTACACAAGTGCAGCGAATGATCCTGACTTTGGTTTCATTAAGCAGAAGGCATCTGTGAGCGAAGCGAGGACAAACCGCAAAAATGTTAAAATGTTAAAATTAGTTAAAATGCAGAATTACAGTCATAATAATGAAATATGCATTGGACAAGACAAGTATGTAGGCATTGCGTGAAAATATTATCTGTAAAAGGTAACGGTGCTCTTTTTTCTAAACACGTACAGCCCGATGATTATAAAAATTCACAATCAGTTGTTTCGAGCGAATCAGCGATACATAAAAATCAATAAAAGGATATTCGCGAGGCAAAATATAATTTAAATTTCCCGCTATACTTTATCATGCATGCCATCTATCGAGAACACTTGTAGTATTGGAAAATGGGGATTAAGTACGCTAAAAAAGTCTTAACGTCGACAAAAAATGCAGTGCTTTTAAAAAGTAATGTAAACCAATACGTAATACTGGAATACGTAATATTTGAAATATTAGTTTCTCTTACAATTTAAAAGAACAAAGAAAGGTAAAAGAAACATGTCAGTTGTGTGTGTGTGTGTGCGATACTTTCTGGCAGGGATCTTTCTGGATAATTTTTATCATCATTTTTTTGTATTATATTATATTAGGTTGAGAAAGTATGTTTATATATAATATAAATATATTCTATTTTTTTTTTTTTTTTTAGCTAGATAAAAAGTTGTTCTCGTAAGAAAAAATTAATGCAGCATATTACATAATATATATAAAATTTTCTGGTTTTTTTTTCTGTTCTTTGACATTTTACGTTTGACCTAGTCTTCGTTTCGCAGGAAATACCCATTAGGAAATAAAATGATGGGCAAAGAGTGAGTCATGTTGAGTCGAAGCGAAAAAGATAGCCATTAATCTTGAAGTGTAGGCAAATGAAATGTTTGCAAACGTTCACTTGCTAAAGTTATTCCGAATTTTTTAACAGAATTTAATGCTTTTTTTTCCGTCACCTAGGTTACTGAAACTTCACGAATCAACTTCTACGTAGACAGTCGTGCTGCATGTGTAAGAATATTTGCATAATTATTACGCTCTACATAATGCAGATGTACGCATACACTGAAATTTTTAAAAAATTTTGTCACAGCAATGTTTAATATGATATGACTGAAGAAACATCGTAACAATCACAGAAAAAAAAAAAGCATTATTATCTTTGTAAACACGTTGCGTGGAAAGCACTGTTTAGCTGTTTACACAAATGCAACCCGTATTTCTCTCATAGTCTATAAGCAAATATTCAAAGAAATTGTATTAATTGCAAGTAGCATGAGGTAACAACTAGCGAATATTGGAACGCAAGCTGAAGCTCTCGTTGTGTGTGCAACGAAATAGAAGTGCGCGAAACGTATTTAATGCATCGCGGCGGTAAATGATCTCCGCGTGATTGCTTATTTCTTCGGCAAATACTCTGTCAATTTGCATACTGCCCTCACAATTGGTTGAATTTATTCAAGATAATTTCCAGGTAGCGCCGTAATTACGCGTATACCAGATACATGCACGAGCGAAAGTAACATAGTTTACCCTGCACAGGGTACGCAAACTCGGAACAGTCTACTCGACGTACCAACAGACGTACCAAGATAATCACAAGTGACTTGGATAATTTCTGAAACGAGACATGAACGTAATATAAAAGTTATTCAATTTGAAGAATAGTGAAAAGCACACATGTCCATTTTAATATTATTATATATTTATTTATTTTTTATTTTGCATCATAATTAAATAAAAAAAAAAAATAAATAAATAAACAGAAAGCTTCGCTATATATATATATATTCTTTTTCATTTACATCACTCATTTGCTTCATCTATCCGATTTATGTAGACATTCGAGTTTGCGAAACTCGTACAACATGCACGTACTATATTACCTTCGATCTATTTGCACCCTCGTCATCATGCTTGGTAAGATCTTCTTGAGAAAAATGTGGAGTCTGAGCAAGCACCAAGGAGCGGCTATGTTTTATCTTTACGATCTTTATCGCTTACTGCTTTTATTATGCTTTTCCCGCACTTTTTCTCTTTTCGTTCATTTTTCCATGTTAGATATGAGCGCGTACACGTGTTGAGAAAAAAATAGAATAGCAAATTTTGACCTTTAAATAATCTAAATATGTAAGATAATGGTAGAGACTATGCATAATATCATTTATGAACTTTACGCTACTCATATTGATATATAACACATCACTCGATAAGTCCCCGGTCTGACACATTATGGCAACATTGTTGACAGACCCACGTGGTTTCTAAAAAAAAAAATTTGTTTTTCTTAGTTAGACCGGAGACTTATTGAGTGATGTGTTATATATATATATGATGATTAATATGAAAAGCCTTACAAATTTTATGACAAAGTTTTCTTAAAAAATATGTCAATAGTATTATTGCGAATAATAATAAAAATTTTTGACATTTATTCGGGATTATTATTGCGCTGCTTTACAATACTTACGCTTCTCGTCATATCGATACAATGGACGTGATCCGAAATGTTTAAGCGATACGTTGGAGAATCCGTTTTTCACGGACCAGTGGTAAAACGATCCGAGAAATTCGAGGAGATGCTTCATCACTGTCCGAACGAGATAAAGAGAGTACATGCTGGTAACGAAAAACCTTTTGATCTGCGTGTGAATTGGAACACTCGCGAGCACTTTAGTGTAAACTAGTGAAAGCAGTTTAATGTAAGCATTATTAGATTACATCAACTGCTGATTAGATTTAATTGACTGCTGTCTACTATCGTAGTCCGAACTAATAGATGTATTTGCATATTTTCCTGATATGAGCTGCAGTCGCTGCACGTCGAAAGTATAAATACACATCTGTCTCGATACGTGATATGTTTGAGTTGAGTAACTTGCTGCAATTTTCGCACGTACCATTCAGCGAGCGCATATCAAATGTGCAATTGTGCTTTAATAGTAGTTATCAGGAATTCATAATACCTGGGACACCGGGGATGAATATCGACGAATTACCTAATTCCAGGAAACTGTTCCGAGACTAAAATTAATTATTTCACTATCCTTCCTTCATTAGTCACATTTTGAAGCTTAATTTAGCGAGGAAATTGTTAATCGAACGTGCAAATTGTTAAAGTTGAATTTGTCTGTCATTTTTATTTATGAAATTTTTATTCGTGGAATAAAGGAAAAGGTAGAATTATTGAAATAATTTTTTTCTAAATAAAATTATATACAGACAGTGACGTTTTAATGTATTACACGAGGAACAGCAATTTCATAAATGAGATAAATATAAAATCTTAAGTGGATATTGTTTAATAAATGAAGATAGGTCAAGAGAAGTGATTGCCGATATAAGCGGAAGATGAGATGACGCCTGGAGCTCTTAACGCATGTACTTAAATATATTTGAGTAGCCGCTTTATGAATATTCAAAGCTGTCATAAAATATTAATATCGCAGATGAAATGAAATTGTCGTTTCCTCGCGCGTGAATTGTTTGTTAATTTCGCGATTAAACGTCTGAACAATGCTTGTGCAAAGATTATGGAGGATAAATCGAGACTTTGGCGAGTTCGATAAGCTGGAGTTGAACCAATCTGTTGAACCAATCTGATTAAATGCATGGCGCCAAACAACGAAAAAGATTGTTTATCAATTTCCAGAGTAAGTGTAAGATAAAGTTTAACCGATGGAATTTGCCATTTGGAAAGTGTATTTAAAATATGCAGAAATTATGCAGTATTATTTTGAAACGATTGTCTACGTTACAGCTACAGAGACACACCAAGTTTTTTTTTTTTTAATAATTGACAAAAATATAGCGATCAATATACTTCTATAGAAACTCCTTTCCCTATAAATTAATTAATATATCAACATTAGCCTCTCTTCTCTATTTTAAGATGCAAAGCTTAATTTTTGTAAATTCTATTTGATGCCCAGGGGGGTCAATAAACTATGCATAATTCCATTTTGCATTAAAGATCGTGTAATGGTTAGCCGAGATTAAAGAATAAAGGCAATGTATCAAAATTAATTTCAAGACGAAAGACAAAAGAGACTAATGAGAATAAAAGCGCCACGTAAAGATTGGAATCAATTTTGCGAATTGTATCAACGAATTCTCCATGTTGTGTGCGTCATCATGTCAAATTGGTCCGTTGGGTGGAATAGTTTCGAGTATCCAGTTTGAAAAAGAAAAAAAAAAAAATAGTTTGGAAGCAATCGTGCTTTCTATCCAAGATTTCCTCGCTTTTCTCATCGAAAAGCGAAAGCCGTCGGCCGGCCGATCGGCTAAATTAACGGGCCAACCACTCACCTTTTCTCTTTTCTCTGCTGCTTTTTCTTTTTGAAAGCTTTCTTTACTCGCAGAAGCAAAAAAGCAGCACGATCGATGGTTAGGCCTGGTGAAGCCTTGTCGCCGCTCGACATCCTGCGTCCTAATCCTCCCAACACCTGTAGACATAATAAATAATTTTTACTTTGTACAATTTCGTAAAGAGCGTGTCTCGATGCAATCGCTAGCTGTCAAAATCATTTCAGATCGTAAATAATGAAAAGAGAATTTCTCAGCAAGGGAAGAGAATATTTTCGCAAAGTCAAGTAAGCCAATCTCTTTCGTTCTGATTCTCGCCGTTACATCGGATGCAAAAATATAATCAATCGTAAGCGGTGCGCAGTTCGCACAGCTAAATCTCGTAGATAAATGTCAATTATTCGCGGTCTTGTATCTCAATCACCGAGCATTTCAGCAATAAATTCGGAATTATTTGGGGCTGTTAGCTTCCCGCTGTCACTTCTCGTTCCAGTAATTCATCTATTTTTGTCCGCGTTTATGCGCTTCGCCGCACACGTCTAATTCGATTAGAGACATGCCGATTCTTCGAGTTTGCCGAATTAAATGAATCAGTCAGTTTTGCAATTTTATCGTAATTCACGCGGAATAACGGATAGAACACGATAGTTAATCGTTTAAATCCCATCGAATTATAATATATCGCGATAATGTTTGAACGCTATTGTTAAAAAAAAAAAAAAAAAAAAAAATTATATTTTTATTCTTTTTTCCCTTACGAGTGAGAGAATCCTTGGTTGTCAACCGTGTCAAGAAGTCGCTTTAATCGAACTGGCGCGAGTATCGTGTGATTTATTTGTATGAGAGAATTCTAACGAACGAAAAAACACCGTATACTGTTTATTACTGTGATTGATATAATTCATATTTTCTTAGTATTAAGTTGAAAAATTTTGTCGCGATAAAATCGGATCTGTTATATAAGCTTGTGTCTGTGCTGAAAGGACTAAATTCCATTACAGGATCCGTTGCGATTCATCGATCTCTCACCGGATCAAAGTGGATTGGTTAGGTAACACGTAACAAGCTCTGATGCTCAAAGCTGCCTTTACATTAAAACACATGCATAACCGGATTAAAATTAGACAAAATTTGCATTTGGTTGAAAATTATAAATGTGTGGCTAGTACTCTATTAATTATTTGTAAAATTAATATTAATAGACAAAGAATTTACATTACTATTTTGTCTCTCAATTAAACGACTCTCAATTAAAATGTCACATAGCGATGGTAAACAATTAATTTTAAAAAGTGGATAATTTAATTAGTTAAAATTGAAAGATATAAGTATGTATATATATATATATATATATATATATATATATATATCTAAAACACAACGTGAAAATCACTTTTCTATATTTATTGTTTTTATACATCAACACGATTTCTGACACGATTGCAGAAGATCGCTTTTATTTTTTACACGAATAACGACACACATAACATATCGGGATATCGCTACTTTAAGTCTTGTTTATCGTTTGAAGAATTTCTAATATTAGCTTTCGTATCGCCGTTATGAGATTTTCCGATGGACGTTAATATTTGTAAAGATTTATTCAACCCGTTTACTACCAATAATCGTAAATATTTTAAATGTTTTTAAAACCCTCACGTTGACAGATTTACATTTGCATATCATTTCAGATCGATAACTTGAAAGGAGTAGGTCGAAATAAATCGAGCTGTATATCTGATAATATTGACAAGAAGATATAGCGTGTGGACAATGATTGATGTTGCGACTTCTTGGCTTTTTTTGAGAATTGAGGTCAGGATGTGGTTCCTTCGATATGTTACGGAGACGTACTTTATTATTGTTGTCATTTTATATATCAGCTTGAAAAATTTATTTGTCATGTAAAAAAATAAGTGTCGTAAAGCATCGTTATCTCGGTTATCGCAATGAAACGGTTTGAATATAAATTGAGGTTTCAAGCATAGTTTTACGTAAATTTTTTACCAAATTGTGTTTTCTTATAAAATTTATCTCAATTTATCTCATAATAAATACACATAAAGTTAAACATAATCTAAAAATATTTGCATATTTTAATATTGCAGAAATGTTGCGGAAATTTGAAGACAAAATTTATCTGCGATAATACAGTCGTTATTTATAGACACGATAAGTTAAACGAGCTTCATTTTCTAGACAGGACAATATGCCAATCTTTTCCCTTTATCAATGACCTGCTGCGCAGTGATATCACGACCGCGGTATATTCTATCTCCAATGAGAAAAGATTAGGAATACGCCATGTGAAATTTTGTCATTTGAAATCATCGAACGACGAATACGGCTCGTTTATCCCGCTTATAACGGGGAAAAAATGCTTTTGTTCCTTTATTCAGTTCGCCCACAAGTAGAATCGTATTCGAGTTTTATCGATTTATCAAGAATTATGCGCGCTCTCGAATACGGCTTATTGTTCGCAACGACAATGATGATAACAAACAAAAAACATAACAGCGATAAAACAGAACTTTTAATAATAAAAGTATTAGAATATTGTGTGGAGGTCCTTTCCTGTGTGTGAAATGCTCTTTCCTAAATTTACGAAAATTGCGAGTAAAATTTTGTTATTATCAAAAAGTTTCTATTCTTCTTTTTATTTCATTTATTTATTTTTTTTTATTATTATTTTTTTTTTTTTTTAATTTCTGATGAAATGTAGTACGATAATGAGAATTATTGGAGCTAAAAAAAGATACATAATAAATGAGATCTTACTTGACAACAGTTATGTATAGCAGTGTCTCTTGAATAAATTTTATACACTTTCTTTTATCAAAATTGATCATTAATCATATTATAAGCTTTTTATCTATGTGTTACATTTCTCAGTGAATAATAAAACACGCTTAAAATAATCCTATATTACATCGATTGAATAAAATGTAACTTATCTAATAATCTATACAGTGTGTGCATGTGTGGTGTGTGTGTGTGTGTGTGGAAAAGTCGCATAATTGTATTGAAAAAACTGGCGATTTTCTATCCATGTTATGTTAAATGGAATTGAAAAAAATCTACATTTCTAATATCGCGCTTTATTGACGCAAAATCATTAGAGACGAGCGCAGATAGAAAGCGCGAGAGAGAAACGCAGCATCTCGAAATGAAGTCAATCAGCATTCAATCTCAGCAACGATTGACCTTACGATCAACTAATAGCTGTCTAGCTCGCCTGGATTTTCGATTTCGCTTAGTTTTCAGTTGACGCCCGGCCATTTGATGAACCTCGACAGCTAGAAAATGTTGTTTGGTGCCAGTTTCACTATGCTAACAATTATTTGGGCTGAAAACTCCTCTTTTTTTTTTACCCTCCTCTATGTCGACGTCATATTGAGCAGAACTTTATTAAATATTATATTATCTGCGATATATTATTTCCCGCTCTCTGTAAATTCTCTATAATTTAATAACAATGCAAAGGAATAAAAAAGAAAAAGACGCGAATACAGGATACAATATTATATAAGATATTAATAAGAGACACTATACGTATCTCGACATAAGATGAGATTATCTGTTAATAAGTACTATCAAACTCTGGAAACACATTGATTACGAACACGGATTAAGAGATTACCTGGCAATGATGAGTCAGCTGCTGGCAATGCCTAAAGACATGAGATATCTACATATATCTGCGTATTATTAGGTTGATATGGAGATGAAGATGAGAGAGAAAGAGACACGTAGAGAAGATAAAATAAACTGTTTTAAGCCTCATTTTATCGCCATAAAGAAACTTTCCCGCAATTTGCCACAGTTTCAATAAAGTTTCAATCGTGAAAGTTGTAATTCTATCACGCTTTTGAATGCCTCCTAATGACGAACACGATGTTTACCGACACGACATTGAAAAAGTCGCGTTGAATTCGAGATGAGAAGTGGCATTGCGGATAAATTTAAGAAAAAATTTCCTAAAAACAAGTGCTTATTTTACGAGAAATATATTGCATCTCTGATTTTTTACATACGTATAACTACTTAGGAGGAAAAATCTCTTTTGGAAGAAAAATACACATTTTTTTTCTCTCTCTTTCTCGCCTTTTCTGCCTCGTATAAATTCCAACAACGAGAATCTCGAATTTTCGCACTGTTTTATGAGAGAGTATTAAAAGCAACGAGAAAAATGCTGCAAACCACGTTTGTTAGCGCGTCGTGAAAACTTGTGCCCAGCTTCCCGGATGAAAATGCAATTTCTGCATTTCCTGGAAGGCGGAAGGGACTAGCGGAATGTATGCAGGATTCCAGATAATGACGCAGTGGCACTACGTGGCACAATTTCATGAAAATGCGTATCGCACGCAATGCGGATAAGCATGCAGCGCAACCGCGTGTGTGGTCATCTATACGATCGGGGATTGTTATAGTGTATTGACCTCACTAAAATCAAAATGAAGCAAGAATGTCGAAGCCGTTTGACTTAATCTAGCGTGACGCGATTGAAAAATACTTCATTGACATCTCCTTGAACAGACATTTTATAGATATATATTTCAAAAATCTTTAACGCCTTTATTTTTATTTCTTAGATTGCAAACATAATCTAGAAATTATTATAAATTTTTGACAAATTCTGAAAAATACACGCGACTCTATTCGTGACAAAGAGTTACTTTTCTCGTTATTAAAGAGGGATCATTTTCTATTTTCTCATTACTATAAAAAAAAAAAAAAAAAAAAAAAAAAAAAAAATAGAAAGCGGTGATATCGCAGAGAATTTAACATTCAGAAAAATCTGCGATAATCCACGAGACACCTTCGAAAGATTTTTGTCAACATTTCATTCATCAAGACAATATCTATCCGGCTTGATTGTCAGAAAGTGTGGATTATGGGTGAGTGATTGCTGCAAACAGAGCCTGATTTGCAGGGATTTGCTCAGCTCTAACGTTTGCAAAAGATTCCATTGGATTTTCCGTCCTGGCCATTTGAAATGTAAACAACTGTATAACGAAGCAACACGAAGGGATTTTAAAGGATTATTATTTATCGGAGTCATATAATCGCGCAGCATTTAAATTATTAGCGGATGTGCTACAGCTGATAAGTACTACTAAGTGAAAAGTGTACGCGAATAAAAGATTTTTATTATTCTGTCGATATAACTTTGAAATTGTGTATAGCTTTGTAGAAGCTTGGCAATCACGTTGAATGACATTTATAAATTTGTCACGTGTTGAAAAACTATTCGAGATATGTAATATATATAATATCAAAGCACCTGATGTGACGACGCACTTGGATTGTTCGATGCAGTTTCCTCGAACATTGCAAACCACGGAAACTATTCAGGACAACTGTTTCAACGACCGCTGCGAGGAACTTGGATGGATATTAATGGAATCCTTGGCATAGGATATAACATAGCTCATAGAGATTCAGTGTTACATATCGGTAACATGCTTGCGAGATGGAGAAATATTCCTTTGAATTTGTCAACTTTGATCATTGCCACTTGCGATTAAAGGAGAAAAAAGGATTGGAGAAAAATCAAGCTCGAACGTCGAAATAATATAAGTAAAAGTCATCTTAAGAAATGTATAACAAAAAAAAGAATAATTTTTCTGTATTTAAAAATCAAAAATTGCTTATAATTTACTTTAATATTAGATCAAGAAAAGAATAGTTGATTGCTTAATTTGTAATGCATTATTCGAGCGCGTATAATATTTTTGCATGGAAGAGATTTATTTATTTCTATAAACGATATTAACATTTCTCATTGCTTAAGCGCGATAATATTATTTCGTTGAAAAAAAAAAAAAAAAAACAATATTCAAGAACTATTATTCTATTCACTAATGACAAATCCGATTAAGCCCGCGTAATGCGAATGATACAATGTAACTTCATTGATTTGGTTACCGGATCAAAGTCCAGTTATTAATACGCGTAAGCGTATTAAATTTTCATTTCGATATACTGGCTATTCCTAACGCAAGTTACTTCATTCGTTATTCATGTAATTAGACTATTATAGACTATTATAAAATTCAATGCTATAGCAGACGAGTTACAGATATTTTTTAATCAGAGAATCAGCCAAAAAATTTATTAGCATTTTATTTTTACTTAACTGTTTATTTCATAATGTTTCTCTCTAATACCTCTTGTTTATTTCGTTATTTACTATTTTTGTTATTACAACAGTTTTAATTAATATTAATGTGAAAGTGATACATACACAGTGTAAACTCTCAGAGTAGTTTGTTTCTTTCCAAAAAGGATAGAGAGAGAAAGTTTGAAAACACGTAGAGATTCTGTAGAAAAAACTTAAAAAAATGTGTGACAAATTATATAAATCATATTTGCATGCAATTTACAATCTTTAAATATAAATTCAGTCTATTTTAAATATTTCATGTTTTTCGTAAGCCTTATATATAGAAATATAATCAATTAATAAATTCTGATATTACTTCACATGGTTTTCTAAGTAGAAAATAAAATTATTTATTAATTTATAACGTATCAAATTATATTTATTAAAACAAATTTAATTAGACTATGATTGATGACTATCACAAACTCGATTACTCTGAATATATATATATATATATATATTTGTAACGTCATGATAAAAAATGGATCTATAAATAGTCATAAAAGTAAAGAAATATCATATTATCATACGTGCAAGACAATTTATTTTATAAATCTTTTTGAGCCATGATAAAAATTGCACACAATTGAGATGATGATAATACTGAGAATTAGTCCGAGAAATAAAATGAGATTTAATTCCAGATGGCGATCAATCGAGAATAAAAGATAAAAAGGAAAAGTGCAAGGAGAAGAAATCGCCAGATAATTTCCGACATGGTAAAGAATAAAAGCTGTAATAACAAATCGAGAAACTTTATAAGACGAGAGGAAAAAAAAAACTGGAAAGCTTAAAAGCCCTCTCGACATAATCTTGATTCACGCTTGCTAGCAATGGTATTTGGAAGATCTCAGCTTCTTTCTCCTTTTATTTTAGTCGCAGACAAACGGTCAGCACGTGTTAGGTCTTCTTGAATTATTTATACAATTTCTGCTAATGTATTGAAAATGATAAATAAATTAAGGCAGGATATTTAAAGAGAAACGCGGAATTAGAGAAGCTTTAAAAAATTATCGTTATATTCTTTTCCGACACATGTCACTCCCATTAAAAGATCGCCTTTTAATGAATAAAAAATTAATTAATTTCTTGTTAATTAAATCTTAATAAAAAATTTAATAATTATACCTGCTTCGTTTCTTCCATTTTAATGTTTATAAATAGAGCTGAGATATTGATGTAGTTATATCAATAACGCTCTGTGACAAAGCAATATATACGCGCCACATTTTCTCCCTTTCTTTGCTATTATTTTTATTATTAGATCTAAAAATCGCGAAAAAAAGATGTAGCACGATAGAACATGAAAGCTCTCGATGACAATCCTAGATCGTCGCGTCAGTGAATATTGAACTAAGTGAACGATTTATATTATCGTAAAGTAGGACTCAATGAATAATACGAGATGAAAAAGAAAAAGAAATTGAACGGCAATGTATTCACACTCACACAGAGCGAGAATCTTTACGAATCGCGAAGATTAATCGCATTTTTTCAAGCATTCATCCTACGAAATAAGCCTTCTTACACGGAATAAAAATAATCGAATTCTTATCCGCATTACGTGTTTTGCTAAAATATAGTATACGACTATTATCAGCCTGTTTTTTCTCTGCAATCAAAAAAATTGTGCCAAATTTACGTTAATTTACATTAATTTACCTTATCGATGCTACGTAAGCAAGTTATAGAGCGAGTTACAGGTGCTTGCATAATATGTACGTGTCACTGATCACTATAATTATAAGCACGATACCTATATCAATATATAATCATAACGCATATCATAAGTGTTCAATTATATACTTTGCTCTACCGTAAAATGTATTCGCATAAAGCTTATACAAAGCTTCTTATTTTTTCTTTCATGTCGTTTTTTTCTTATTCTAATTAATTTATCTTAAATTCATAATTAGTTTTTATTAATAATTATTTAATTAAAGACGTATAGTGTCATAATATTTATATATATATATCGTAATATTTATAAAAATCATGTCATCTTTTAATAATTTTATATGAAAATATATGATGTTTAGGGTATTAAAACCGATAAAGAAATAAAATCGTATCAAAGTTGCGATATTGTATATATTTGTAAATTTTCTATTGTATATAATTATATATAACTATACATACATACATATATATATATATATATATATATATATATATATATATATATAATCATCTTAGGCTGATGTGCAATATGCAGAATTAGTGTAATATTTTTACTTCAATGCAATGTACAATAGAATAGATCACATGGATGTGAAAAACAGAATAAAAATTCTCACTGCAAATGAGGATCCTGCGCGCACGAACCTTACCCACGGATTCGATCGATATGAATCGACTACCCGACAAGTTTTCTTCGATAGTGGATAATAGATAAGAGTCTAATATCTCAGCCAGATATCGGAGATTTAGTCTACACTTTTAGCGAGAGGGAGAGAAATGTGCTACAACTTGTCAAAATTACGTAATTTTGAGTTAATTATTTCACTAAGTAATATCGAAATAAAAAGCATCGTTCTCCATGATTTTTCATCTTTATTCAGTGGCTAACAATGAAATTTTATTGCGCACCTAAAACTGAAAGTTTCTCACTCCTGCAAAGATCCGCATCGAAAATATGAAAGACAAACTTCCTTCCATAGAGCTCGAATAATGCGGCAAGATTTGATTTCCCATTCTGCGCCTTCATCGAAGCTGCGTGTCAGACGCTTTTACCTTCTTCACCCTGCATCGCGATCACTCGTACTCTCTCTCTCTCTCTCTCTCTCACTGAACTTTCACCGCAATATTCTGCTACATACATATAAAAACAAATGTCTTTTCATGCCTCTTGAATAATCCAGAGATTGCCACTCCCACACACTACTATTCATCATCCTTATTTTTACTTCTCCATGTAAAGAAGATTGCCTCCATTTCCCGCTCAATTGTTATAGAATTTTAATAATATACACAAACCAAGATTTCTCCCTTTGCTGGTTATTTTAATAATAATAAGATTTCTTCATCCCCCTCGAGTAATCACGTTTCTCACTTATTTCCTCACTTTCGCAAAGATGAATGCTCTAATCAAGCAAAGAACTTCTTTACTTTTTCATTGTCATAAAAAATACAGAATCTTTCACACATAAAACTACCTACCCGAATAATGAATTCGAATAAATTCATTATTTCGTTACACATTATTTTCGTTTTATTTTCTCCATTTATTTTTCGAGAAAAAAAAAAATTAACAGTTGAATTTCCATCGTTTCTTTTTATTTTTTGTAAATATAAAAATATATTCTTATTAAATTTAACATTACAAATATTTCAGTTATACAAGGCTAAACATATTTTTTTAAATTTTAATTGTTCTTATTATATTAAAATGGAGATTGTTATTTTCGCGTGTTTCTATATTAATTATTTCTATCGTAAAAGATTTAATATATATAAAATAGTAAAAGATCTTTCACTGGAACACAACGGCAAGTCAGAATCAAAAGTCGTCCTGCGTCGCGCGTTACATTCATCCCTCTCTACATTCTCGCGGTGCTAGCATCCAATAATCTAAATAGCAAGCCCTTACCCCTCTTCAATCCTTTCACCTTTTACGATAGAATCACTGACCAATGACGTAACAAAATTTTCAGATACAGACCATCAGTGTGAACCGCGTAAGCAACTATAGCTGTCACGCATTTCCGCAGTGCGCTCTTTTCACCGGAGGTTCTCCAATTTGATGGGAGAGAGAGATCGCGCGTAGACGGGTCTTCGCGGGAGTTTCCGCGAGGGGGTTGGAGTGATTTATTTTTTCTTCTTTACAGAGATCGCATGTAAAAACGGAGGTATCCTCCCCCTGTGCGGAAGTAGACGAGCGCTTTAACGCCGATGCGATACGCGCGTCGCGACGTCCGGCCACCGACTGTCGGCTGTACCTCGATGGGACGTCGACGCGATACCCGAAGACGTCCGAGGACGACCGACGCAACGCCTCCGACGTATCGGCATATATGCGCCACTGTTGGAAATTCACTGCAATTTCTCCTATAGGATATCTATAGACGAATTGCATGTGTTAAGCTGCAATTTTCCTCCTGTCAATCCTCATCTTGTCACTTTGACGCGAAAATGTTTCTGAAAGGACCAGAAGAGTCATTCGCCAAGTGATATTTAATTGTCGATATTTGAATATTTAAGAATTGATATTTGCAGTTTCAATATGTGTGATTTTTATTGGCAAACTCAAACCTTATGCCATTTGTCTTTATTTTCTATAAAAAAAAAAATCCGCATACAAATACCTAAAATCTTTATTTTATATTTTATTGTTGATTTATTAATTATAATATGAAATGTATAATATGTCAAGCACATTGAAAATTATGGCTTAGATGAAAAAAAATTTATAAGAGGACGTAAAAGAGACATCTTGTGTGCCAAGTAGTCACAGTCACCGCACAGATTTATGCATGCTTTTAAGTAGTAGCGATCAATGATGAGTCAGACTATCGGACACGCGCGCATACAATGATATTCATTCTAGTTTTTCTCTTTTGCGAAGGTAAAATATCACGTTTACTAATCGTCATATCAATTTTCATATATATATATATATATATATATATATATATATATATATATTTGTATTTGTACAGATTTAAAGACTTAAAATTCTCGTGATTTTATAAAGATCAATATGGGTAAAAAAAAATTTGGATAAAAAATTGATTATTTAATTTTGATCTACACAATCACAATTTGAAACGAAGTATTGCTATTTTGTAAATATCTCCCTATTGATCAAGATTCTATTTTTATATGCAATAAAAATTAATCCCTAGAGAAATTTTGTATTCCGAGAGATACGCGCTTATTCTTTTTCTCCTATATAATATAACTTATAATACTCCTGCGACTGCATATAAATTTTTTCGTTGTCGAATAAAAATTGAACAAAAAATTCTATCATCTCGCTAGAAATAATCTTGTATAATAAACATAATCAAGTATAATTAACTCATTACGTATGCTGTCGTTTTACTTTAGCGTTAGTGACGGTGTTTGATTCATCTCTATAAATATTTCATAATGAATTTATTCAGAAGGATTTAAACAGTTAACTATAAAATATTTTCAAAATACACAATAATTTTTGCTAATCACACATTATTATCGACAATGTCTACAAATTTAAATAATGTCGATGACAAATTAATAATAATCATCATTTCATAAAAATGTGACTTTACAGATTTTTATACATTCCATAATCGTTTAAATTAATAAACGAAAAACGATAAATTTGTTCAAATTATATCGCGCAAAATTTATCTTTATCAAGTGCGTTTCCGATAATTAAATTTGACGTCATTATGAAGAGTAATTAGAATTGCTAAACTCGTGCTTTGTAGAAAGTAGATGTGTAGATTAAAGCGGGAGAGAAGCTCGCATTTCTCTTGAAATTAACATGGGACGTGTCATGAATAAAATCTAACAATATAAGTTATTCTTATAATTTTATAAATATTACGCTAGACATTATATAAGAGCACATCTCTGCATCCCCTGCGCATACGTGGATAAAATAATTGTAATTGTCTTGCGTAATTATTTATTCCATGTGACGATAAATAACATTTGTAATTTATGTGATATCAATTTCAATAATCGAGAAATTTTAGAAATATCAAATTTTACAAAAGATGCGCTAATTATTTAAGAAAGTTCTATAAAATATTTTAGCAGCACTTGCATACAGTACAAACATGAGTTTTAATAATTATTAGAATTAATAATATTATAGATTATGTGGAGAATTGCTCATGTTCTTTTTTCCAAATTTAAAGGTTTTTTTTTATTTTTAAATAATATTGTACTTTCTCTCTTCAACGGAATCAATGATGTATCCAGTAAACACCATTTGTTGCAGCAATATAACATGGAAGTAACAAATAATATAACACAAGTTATTTGTATGTTATATAACTGCAATATATCATGAGTATAACAATGAAATATTACATTTTGTTACATCAAATATAACTGCAATGTATTATAATTTATTGTTACTTTTATGATATATATAACATTGTTACTTTTATGATATATAACATTTTTCATATATATTATACAGTTGATATAACACGGTTATTTAAAAAAAAATGAAGTACACATATTACAATATAGATTAAAAAATGTTTTAATATTTTTTCTTATTGACTTTAGACTGTAATATATGTAATATATATATGTATATATATATATATATATATATATATATATAGTATAAAAAAAATAAAAATTTATTTTTTGCTATACATGTTTATTATATATTTTAATGAATATTTAAACTATTTTGTAATATGTATATTTGATATTTTTAAAATAATCATGTTATATAACAACTCTAAAATGTATATGAAAAATGTTATATATCATAAAAGTAACAATGTTACATTGCAGTTATGTTCGATGTAATAACAAAAGGTAATATTTCATTGTTATTCTCATGATATATCGCAGTTATATAACTTGTGTTATATTATACTATTTGTTATTCCCATGTTATATTGCTACAACAAATGGTGTTTACTTACTATATAATATATTTCTATTTTTCTTAGCCGTACAGTAATATATATCGTCATTGATAAGCAGTGATTTCATAAGTATAGCACTGAAAACAATGAAATCTTATTGAGAAGAATCAGTTAATGACATTTTTTCAGTAAAATTTTTATTGTCATAAATATTTCTTTTTTTTTTTCTTTTCAAACCTTATGTAGCGGAGACTTGAACCTTATTTAAGACTCAAACCAAGGCTCACCTGTTTAGCGCAGATTCAAGCCAGGCTTAGCGGATGCTCGAACCTCGAACTCTATTTAGCCGAGATTCAAACCCTGCTTTTTGTTCTTTCCCTAGATTTAAGGTGATGTTGCATGCGTCATACGACAAATTTGTTGAACATATTGATTGGCTGTCGGATAGAGAATTTCTAGTATTAAAATTTTTTTCGAAAATAGCTAATCAGTATGTTTATAAAATCTTCTCTCACTCTTTTCTTCTTTCCCCTTCTTTTTCTCGTTGTCATAACCTCTCTCTCTCTCTCTCTCTTTCTCTCTCTCTCTCTCTCTCTCTCTCTCTCTCTCTTTTTGCCACTCCTATCGTGCTTTCTTCTTCACTTCTCGTCCTTCTTCTCTCATATTCTTACGTCCCGTTTATTCTGTATAGGTATGTGTGTGATTTAAGAATTAACGTTTATTTAAGAATTAACATTTAAATGCAGAAAATGTAATAAAGACTATAAATAAAACAAAACTATCGTTGATTAAACTTTGCATAAATCTCTTTATATTTTTTTTTATTTTCTGTGCGAGAAGAGAAAGAGAGAGAGAGAAAGAGAGAGAGAGAGAGAGAGAATACACATGTGTTTCTTTTGCTTCAAGTGTAGAAAGTGTAAATAACGGCGACTACTGCTGTGAGATCGTGAGATGTGAGAATAGTCTGTGATGCGCGTGGAGGAGAAGAGAAAGAAAGAAAGAGAGAGAGAGAGAGAGAAAAAGAGAGAGATTCATTACAAAACAAGACCCGCGCGCGTGCTATACATAAAGCAGAAGAACATAAAGTAACATAAAGATGGAAGCGATGGATACGACGGTGGGTCCGCATCCGAGAAAAATGCATAATAGTTATGAGGATGAGGAAGAGCGAAAACACTTTCAAAGAATCGTCGCCGCGTTCAGATATTACAAGTAAGTGTCCGACGAGAGAAATAGGTCGATGCCAATTTCCTTATCTTTCTTCTATGAGCTTTGTATTCTCATTGACAAGAGATGACCGGTTTGATCAAGTTTAGAAAACTTGTCGCCTTTTATCGAAATTACATCAATTTCAATGAGCTATTTGGAAAAGATATTTCACTGTGTTAACAATTATTTATTGTAAGAATCTTAATCTGTGCAAATACACTATTATTATTCATAGAAATTGTTCTCCATAATATATAAAACTATAAATAATATTTATCAAATTACGTAGTAATAAATTTACAATAACAATTATTTACGCGCGAAGCTTTTATTTATTTATAATCTTTTTTTTATCTTTGCACAGAACACATTCTCTGCTGCGGGTAAGAAAAACAGAATCTTACTTTCTCAATCTACCGTCGCATCATCAGAAACTTTTATTAAAGTACAAGGAGCATCTACAAGAAATAAAACGATGTATTGAAAATAATGATCAAATTATAAAACTTATAATAAAGGATGTAGCACATATATTTGAAAATGTATGCCCATCTACTGCACAAGTTGATAGCGTAAGAGATATTTATCTTTAATACTTTCTTATTAAATACTAATCACATTTATTACAATCTGATTATTTAATAAAATTTTATCAATATTTGTACCATAATCAACATCTTGAAACATTGGATTTATTAATCACATTTTTATGTTATATAAATTTACTAGTAATGTTTCATGTATATTTTCATAATAGTGTTCCATTGTAAATGAATATATATAGGTTTATGATTGCAGATACTAAATCCACGATCTGTTATGGCAGACCAAGAGAAAGTTCAAGCCACCATTAGACAGTTGGTTCGGGATTGGAGTGTGGAAGGTACTGAAGAACGAAAAGCGTGCTATCAACCAATCATAGATGAAATATTGTATCAATTCCCATTAGAACATTGGTATGATTATATATAATTATTGTGTAAGCAATTACTATTAATATATAAAGAAAATAGGAAAAAAGAACGAAGGAAACTTACAAAATGCTTCAGAGATTTTAAGCTATCATTCTTTTATCGCAAAAATTAATTTAATAAAATGGACAAATTTTTTCCATTTGACAATGAGAAAGTTACAACTCTACTTAAAATCTTAAGATGCTGCAGAAGCTTTCCTTGTAAATTATGTTATAACACTGCTATATTGAAGAAAATGTTGAATACATCTCAATTTTCTCAGGACACCTTCAGATGTTCATATTTTAGTACCTGGTGCAGGACTGGGTCGCCTCGCCTTTGAAATTGCAAAACGAGGATATACTTGTCAAGGAAATGAATTTTCCTTGTTTATGTTGTTTGCATCAAACTTTGTATTAAATAAGTAAGTAATAATATATAACAATATTACTTATATCAATTTGTCATAATTTTTTTTTTTTTTTTTTTTTTTTTTTTTTTCAAAATAGATGTAGGGATGTAAACTTGTATCAAGTACATCCATGGGTACACCAATATACAAACAATTTGAAACCAGAACATCAAACGCAAGCGGTTTCCTTCCCTGATGTAAGCCCAAGTGATCTTCCGGGAACCGCGCAATTTTCTATGACCGCGGGTGACTTTCTAGAGGTAAATAAATATACAATGTATCATGTATAAGTGTAATAATAAGATTATTTAATAAAATCGATGCACAATTTATTCTAGGTTTATACAGAAGACAATCATTGGGATTGTGTCGCGACATGTTTCTTCATAGACTGTGCCAATAACGTTGTGCAATTTATCGAGACGATCTATAAGATTCTGAAACCAGGCGGAATTTGGATCAATCTCGGACCATTATTATATCACTTTAGCGATTTACCAAATGAAGAATCGATCGAGCCGAGTTACGACTCTATTCGTGATGTTATTCTGGGCTTTGGCTTTCAATTGGAGGTAAACTTTGTTTTTTTTTTTCTTCTTTTTTTTCTTAGATATATTTATGAAAGTGGCATGTATACTTTCAGAAGGAAAAGACGCAGGTAAAGACCCGTTATGCTCAAAACATCAATAGCATGTTACAATGCGAATACAATAGTGTATATTTTGTATGTCGAAAACCTTGTGAACCTGATAGCACAAATCGCAATGGCGCTGCAATTAACGGTATGCAAGAACAAGAGAACTGAAGAAAGCAAAGTATTTTACAGTGAAGAATCATATTGAACATTAAAAAATTATTATTTAAATGCACTCAAATTTCTCATAATATTGTGTGAAATAATTCTGCGACTGCATAATACATAAGGCTTACATTTTTTCTTTTTTTATCCTGAATTTTTTTCAATTTATTTAATTCATTTTATACAAGAGAGTTTTCAATGATACTATGATATATTGTCTGAAGTTTGAATATCTTCATGAAAGCGATAGATATTTTGTGAAATTTATCAGTGTACCATAATTCCAGACAGAAATATTTGATCTATCTATATTTTTGTTCATTGTATTATAATTGGAATCAAAAGTATATATATTATATACTCTGACAAAGGTTTAGAAATATTTAAAAACCAGTGATTCTCATACACACACACACACACACAGCATACATATATACATATATATAAAATTGTATATTATACACGCACGCGCAACGTTATCACATGTATGTGTGTGTATGTGTATATACATATAAAATAATTATATTAAAATTAAAAAATTAAACAAATATATTCAGTACATTTTTCTCTGTTTTATTATAAGTTTTTATTGAGGTATTGTACAAATAATGCAGCAATTTGATCGATTCCACTTTGCTGCATTTTACTATAAGTTAAAAACTGTCTCCGTAATCTCATTAGTTTTGCTGGTGTAGCTGTGCTTTGTACAGTCACATTGGAACCTGGTATCTTTATATTGTCATTTATTCCCAGTTGTTGCGCTGATAATATTGCCTTTGTGATAGAAGAAAAATATGTATTTATTATTAGTGCCTATGTTCATAATTTTACAGATCTTATATTGTATGTACAATGAAAAGTATTTTAAAAACAAAAAGGGCAAAAAAATATGATTATTAGCTTAGATTTCAATATATAATGGATTCTTTTTATTATTGATATTATAGTTGTAAATAACTATATGAAATTACTTACATTTATAACATCTTTTGTTATTGTATCTAATTCATATAAATAATTCGTAGATGCTAATGGTGGCTGAAAATATAAATATTTATGTAAAATATTGGACACTGGGAAAAAAAAAGAAAAAAAAGAGATACCGACACATTGGGTACTTTGATTTGGTTTTGGTGACTTGACTTTGTAAAGTGATTTATAAATTTCATCAAACATTAATTCATCTTCTGGTGTAATTGCAAAAAGTGGATAATCCCATCGGTTTTTATTGTCTGGTGTTTCGTACCTATTGATTTATAAATTAATATTTAAATATTTATCTAAGAATAAGATATAGTTTCCTTGACAGATTTCTTGTAACTATCTATTGTTATTATTATTATATTATTATTATTATTATTATTTGTGTAATTACCTTACTACAAGCGAGTCAAAAATTTCTCTATTATATCGATCTGATTCGACTCGTTTATTGTTCCACAACCAAGCACATTCGACTGGTATATCACAGTGTATCGTGCATTGAGGAGTCTTGTACAATTTAGTCATACAGTAAATTTCGTACCGATATCCTTTGATATAATTGCTACCATCAAATATCAGTAGATCGCGTGTATTTAGCCTACGTTGAATATCCGATTTTATGGCACTTCTAACAGCTTTTTCTTTTTTAGAATCTAAAACATAATGGATAAAAAAATACATTTAGACTCAACATTTAAATATTTTTTAAATATATCAAACTTTATTTTATATTTATATTTACCGGCGTAAAATATATTTCTATCGTAGCCTTCCTTAATTATCGCATCGTATTCGTTAATTATTTCTACATTTTGTCCACTACTCTTTAGCATATTTTCAAAATATTTCTTCAATTCAAGGCTTCTCGTGGTTTTACCGCTGCACGGGATGCCAGTTATTATTATCAGTGGCATTGTAGCATAATGCAACAAATATTAAATGAGGTTCAATCTTTATATATTCACATTCTCTAACTTTTTACAAAAATATCAATTCATATAAACTGTATAAATTTCTAACCATATTATATATAAATATAATTTGGTCCTTTTTAATTTTGTGAAATCACATCAAGGATCGTTCAGACTATCGGACAGTCGGAATCGAAGATACGGATAAATTCCGAATTGATTTTGGAGACCTCGCGCGGTAACAATGTAAAACTATAGTTTCAAAATTACCAACGCTCAAAAATAAATTCCTATGGTATAAGAGTAATAATAGCTAAAGTACTCAGCATACTTGTTGGGCATGCGTTCCGTTTTACGCATTGAGCGCATAGATTGCCTGAAAATCTATAGTTCACGTTACTTATAGATTTCCAAATTTCGATCTATGCGCTCTATGCATGAAATGGAACGCAACCTTGACCAATTAGGTAGCAATCGAACGTGATTGGTTCTTATTTCTAGAAACTAACAAATCATCATTGAATGTTGATACGGCCGTGCTCAAGGATTGTACTTTCCGAACGCATCGATTGAAAAGAGAGGGAGCAGATTTCAATCATTGAAAAGAGATTGGATGCGCGAGGAGCACGCTTTTAGCGATATGACAGAGCGTTCTCTGTCCTTGTTCAACTTTCAATAAATAACAAAGATAGAACGACGCTTTTAGCGCGTGCATCCCGAACGTAGCCATACTGAAAATTGCAGATTGCGGGGACGCACGTTTTGCTGATTAGCATTGATCCGCTTTTCATTTCTTGTGTGTGTGTGGATAGGTTCGGTCATGGATTTTTGCAAACTATGCATATGCCTGTGATGTTTCTCCGTGATGTTTTATGTATTCGATATTTCATGTATTTGCCGGTTGTTGCATTCTTGTCTGACGCTGCATGTTGCATAGAAACTCACGATAAAACAATGACTTTACCTCTCAGGTAAACGTCTCAAATAAATTTTAAATCGCTAATTACATATTTTGCTAAATCAAGCTTAGTCATTTCATGCAATTATAGACCAAATTTAAATTCTGATTAAAACTTATCAAAACGCGCGAAATGTCTTAGAAATATTTATCATTGTAATTCGTTTGATATATTCATCTCTTTTAGGTTTTCGGCTCTTTGCAATTGCAAATCTTTTATGTGGAAAAGATCTATAATTGTTTTCTTTATATTAATTATTTATAAACAATTTTACTAAATACAATATATCTATGTATCAAAATATATATCTATTAATTTGGAAATTTCTTGTTTAATTTCAGTCTGTACAGCGCAATCTTATTAGACAATTTGTGAAACACATGGCAGGAAAGAAATATTTGGATTACCATACATCTTATACAGATGATAATGATGAAATTGAAGATCTTAATGAGAAACTGCTGCAACTATTATCTGCACAAAAGGTCTTGTCTCAAATTCCCAAAAATCAATTGTACGATGATAAACTCAAAAATATTAGTAGTTCCAAAATAGGATTCAAAGCATCAGCTTCTTCATTATTCAGCCATTGTAGACATGAGTGTTCTCTTTTACATCATGATAGTTCAGTTAATATACCAACTCTGCCCATTCAACATCTTCCACCCATTGGAGTATTTTGGGACATTGAGAACTGTCAAGTTAGTTTGCTAAGCTTTTCTCTTATCTAAAAGATCCATCATTAATGTGATACTTTATGATATTTTGTGATATTACAGGTTCCTAAAGGCAGATCCGCCATAGCAGTTACACAATTAATTAGAGAAAAATTTTTTAATGGCTATAGAGAAGCAGAATTTATTGTAGTTTGCGATGTTCAGAAAGAGAATAATCAAATTATACAAGAACTGAACGACGCTCAGGTAAATTAACTGTGCAATATGATTTTATCATTGGTGTAACTTATTTCTTATCCAATTTATTTATTTTTTTAATATATTTACTAGGTTAATTTAATACATGTCGCTGCCACATGTAAGAATGCTGCAGATGAGAAACTTAAACAGTCCATTAGAAGATTTGCCGATATTCATGGCAGCCCAGCAGCTATAATTTTAATATCTGGCGATATTAATTTTGCTGCTGATCTCAGTGATTTACGTCATAGGAAAAAAATTTATGTAATATTATTACATAAAAAAAATACCTCAGAAGCATTAATATTATGCGCTAATGAACATTATGATTTTATTGAGCTCACAGATCCACTTCCATCCAGAACTCCAGCAAAGGTATGAAGACTGGTATGTGAAGATAACAATATTGAAAAATTGAAAATATTGAAAATTTTTAAATTTGAAATTGCTATAAAATAAATCATGGTATATACTTATATATACTTTCATCATACATGTATAAATTATGTTAAAATTTACTAGCATGTATAATCTTTCCTCTACATGTGTGTGTGTGTGTGTGTGTGTGTGTGTGTGTGTGTGTGTGTGTGTGTGTGTGTGTGTGTGTGTGTGTGTGT
>JBCAUJ010000075.1:9810374-9833196 GCA_038406275.1 Cataglyphis albicans | reverse complement strand
ATATATGTTATTCTATTGTAAAAATGTTTGTTTTCTTTCCATATATATGTATGTATATATATATATATATATTATATATAGAGCTAAAGATTTAAATTGCATTAAAAACATTTTATACATTGTCACAGAAAGTATGATGTTGAACGTGAACTGGAAGAATTTCAAGAGAATTCGCAAATGTTGGAGAAAGAATTAGAAACCTCTTTGGAACAAGCAGAAAAAATGAATAGGGAATTGAGACAGAGAAATGCAAGACTTGCTACAGAAGTTGAACAGTTGAGAATGCGATTAGATCAGCAATCTACAGATTGCTCCATGTTCCAAGGGAAAGCACAAGATTTGCAGCAACAACATGAGCATCTTTTGAAGTATATTAGAGAACTTGAACAAAAAAATGACGACTTGGAAAGAGCACACAGGTACCTCATATTTTTTCATTATGAAGATAATAAAAAATTGATAGAATTAAATAAATCAGTGGATATATATAATAAAACGATGCTACATCTTTTACAGGATAAATAGGGTTACGGAAGAGGAAATAGAAGCTAAGTTTAATTTAGCTATAGAAAAGAATGCCTTACTCGAGTCAGAACTCGATGAAAAAGAAAGCCTAAAAGTTATAGTGCAAAGACTTATGGATGAAGTTAGAGGTTAATAAGATTTTTTTTTTATTTAACATTATTTTATAATATAAAAAATAGCAATATAAAAAGTAGCTAATATTTTATATTATTTTAGATTTGAAGCAGGAGATACAAGTACACGAAAGGCATCATGCTGATAATAATAAGACCGCTGAGAGAGTTCGTAATAGCATCGTCGACAGTAATAAGTTACAGGCCGAATTGGAATCAAATTCACCTGTTAGCCAGATAGTTTCACAAACCATACCTTCGAATAACACAACGACTTCGCCAATAAAACGTAGGTTATATAACGCTTTTGTTAAAACATGTTTTCCATTTTGCATTACAAAAACAATCCCCGAAATTGATGAAAGTTACAATCAATCATGCACACATCAAAAAGTGAAAAATTTTATGTGGCTTAGAAGAAGGAAACATTGATATAAAAATGTATTGCATAAAATGAGAATTATTTAGAATAACTTATCTATTCTGCAATCTCTTTCTGTGATTTATTATTTATTTTTAAAAATTGTTTGATAATTTTTTAATTGTTTAATAATATTTTTTCTCCCACGCGCGCGTCTTTCCTCGCATTTCCTCTCCTTTTCTTTTTCTTATTAAAGAAATCAATGTGCAGTATTATCATTATTGTAATACTGAATAAATATCTTTGGCAATATTTTTTTTTTTTATTTCTTTTTAACTTTTTTAATATATCTCTTATAATATAAATATTATACAATTTAGATTTAATGATAGAGATTTATTAGATTTATAGTTTTATTTGATCATAAATAATATTGATATATTAGTGTATATATACATATATATTTAGAAAGTGATAATTAATCTCTTTTTCTTGTTATTCTTTAGTTGGACATGGGATGGTAGGGGGTGTTATTGGAAACAATAATAATAATAATAATAATAGCCAACCATTGCCACCCTGTACCAGAATACTGGCAATGAATATGATTGGTGATCTCATGCGAAAAGTTGGGGTAAGCTCACGCAATTCCTCGATTATATTTTCTTCATTGCACAAGTAGTCTTTTAAGCTTGAAGCATGGCTTGTATGTTTTACTATACCTTTATGTATAGTATATACATTTGTAAAACGAAATAAGCTATATATATTAAGCAACCATTGATATAGACAGTTTCATTAATTTTGTTAGCCAAACATCATATTTGCTTAATGATATTATGTTACGGACAAATCAATAGAAAGTAATTATGTATATAGCAATATGTAATGAAAGATTGTAAATATTTCCTGTACATGTTGCAAGAGCAAATCACATTTGATTTGCGCTTGGAGTAGTCTTGGCAGTTGGTGTGACGTAGTTGGTGTTTTGTGGTAGTTTGACAGATGGGTCTGCATGGACTGTAGGAGAATAAAATGTACTTGTCCAAATGGACAAATATCAAATTCTACTTCATCTACTGTCTTATCAGCGGCCCAGACTCATGTGTCTCCTCAATGTATAAGGCAACAACCTAGACCGACCGCGTACAGATCTTCAACATGATTTCTCGTCATTAGATTATTTTGCATCTCCTTAAAGAACAGGTCTTGATTTGATTTTTGTTATTGCAGTGCTTGTAATTATTCACTATGCATCTAATTTAATTTATGTATTGTCGAAAAAATATCCATAATACCATGCTTTACTATTAAAACAACAAATTTAATATCCTTGCTCTAACATTCTTGTCAATTTAATTTTATTTTGTTAATCATAATTGTAAGATATATTAAATGGCATGGTCTTAATCATAATTATTCTTTTCTGCAGGCATTGGAAAACAAGCTGAATACAAGCAAAAATGCATTTCGAGAAGATCAAGTTCGTGATCTCTACAGGTAACACAACAATTACATTTTAATCACATTAAATTGTGTTGTGTTCTTCTGTTTTATCGTGTAATCTGTACACAAATAGATATCATGTATCTATTTTGATATACTCTTCTTTGATAAATTAATAAATTAATTTTGCTCATATTTCTCGATAAAATTTTATAATACTGAACAAAATTGTATAAAAAAATATGATATATGATATACTCTCATTGATTCACAATTATTGTACTTACTGTTATATACTTACTGTTGGTTGTGTTTCTATTGAATATGCTTCATCAGCGCCAAAAGACATCCACAATTTATATATTATTTATTATATATCTAAGGCTTTTTAAGCAATATTAAGTTTGATAGAAATAGACGGCTTTTTTATTTTAATATAATTTATATATTGAAAAAATTAATATTATGCCATACTTGTT
The DNA here is from genome assembly GCA_038406275.1 of Cataglyphis albicans. Lineage (NCBI taxonomy): Eukaryota > Metazoa > Arthropoda > Insecta > Hymenoptera > Formicidae > Cataglyphis > Cataglyphis albicans. The sequence continues at coordinate 9,830,272 of JBCAUJ010000075.1, read as the reverse complement.
TCAATTTGTTCAGTAAAAATTTCTTAATATAGTAAAACTCCTTATTTGATAGGGAGTAATTTGTTCTTATACTTCTTAAGTCATTGTTAAATAATTTATGACTATGACGTAATTAATATTCTTTCATTTTTTTCTTTTATAATAATGTTTCCTAAGTATGTGCCATGTTTGAATATGTTTAAACATAAATGTTTAATTATTTTTTATTGGGAACTACATGTGCATATGTATTTGTTTTTATTCTATTGTAACATGATAATTGGCTTTTAAAAGAATAATGAAATAATATTTATTTTGCAAAATAAATATGTACAGTAATTTTTTATATTAGTGTCGCATGTATATGCAAAATCTTCCTGCAAAGTGCAATAAACATATTTCAAAATGCAATAAGTCACACATATATTTATACAAATTTAAATACAAAATAGATTTATTATTAAAAATGTACATAATGTACATCTATATATGTGTATGCAATTAATTTGGATTGATCATGCAGTCTGATTCTTTGAAAGAAAATATTAATCTATTGGAGTAATGAACATAATTGCATAAGTTTATTATACTAAAAGTTTCTGACAGAAAATTAATTCTAAATTCTCAATATTATAGAAAAAGACATTTGTATAATTAATTTAAAATATGAATTTTATGCACCTTGTATGTAGAAAAAAATTCATTCAAGTAACAAAATGTTTCAAATTTGTGAAAAACTATAGTAATAAATTACACATTTTTATGTTTAGTGTGATAGTATATGCATATTATACATATATGTTATACGTTATATTATACATATACATTATACATAAACATGCACATACACATATACAGATATCAAGCGCTACAAAAATGTGCAATTGTATTAAAAAAATTAATTAATGTCAATGCTGTAATAAAAAAATGATGTAATAATTTAAACAATTTTAAACACCATTTTTATGTACATTGTAAATAACATTTTTTAAATTGGCTTATTGCATTAAGTCACAATTTATGCTGACATGAGATTATTCATGGTTCAATCTTTATATAAAAAAAAATATGAAACAGTACATTTATGAATCCTTTCCTGCATGAATGGCCATTATTACTTTTATCCCACACATTATATAGTAAAAATATCATAGCATTATTAATATCAAACAAATATCCTAAATATATGTGTTAATAGAATAAAATTTAAGAATGGATTCTATTGCACAAACAATATTTAATTAAATTATGCACGCATATTTTTTATTCTAAATAGATCATACCCGTCCAGTATGTGTGTGCGTGTATGTGTGTGTGTGTGTGTAATACACACGTATATACATTTTTAACATTAGATAAAACACAAGCTATAACAAGAGATTATTGCATTTGTCCAATTAGAGCTAGACGGCAAGTGAGAAGCCCAGCCTCAGGAAACAACAACCATATTCGATTGTAAGCGCAAGATAACGTCGCAGCGCAATCATCACATTGTACAATCCCGAGGTGTAATGTTCGTAACGAAAATTTATTTAATGACTTTAAGTCTTATTATTAAGTTATTCCGAAAATTCAGTTATTCGCAAAATTAAAAAGCACTCTATCATGCCAAGAATGAAAAGTTATTCACACGATTTACACAGGCATAAAATAAAATTTTTCTTATGATAGCTTGTTTGTTAAAAAACATTGTGCAAAATAATTATAAATTCGTAAAGTTGACGAATTATACTTTTCTCCAATTACATATATCGAATGACATTAATTTGCTACTGTAATTATCACAAGCGATATTTTTCAGATGTCGAATTAAATGCTACTAATGGAATATCATTGTATTCCTACTCTTTATACCGTTCACACTATAACTCGTCAAATATTTTTGCTTGCGTTTTTGTTACGACAAATAAATGATTTATTTACTTATAAAAACTTACATATGTAAGTATGTCGCTATGATAACAAAATATATCGGTATCCCCCGATTTGAATCGATTTCTCTATCATGTTAACTCTTTCAAGCCTATTATGCTACATTAATATAATATATATACATATATTAATACGATTGCCACACGTGCAATATATAACTATGTGGTATATAGTAAATGATAACAAATTTTCATGTAAATAACAAAAAATAATAATACAAAATATATATATATCGTTATTTATTATTTATATATTTATATAAAAAGAGGTGTATTCTTTTTTCTTATTTTTCTCTACATTAATTGTCTTCAGATTCAATTTATAATTTTGTGCTTCGATATTATGAAAAAATGGAAATTTGTGAATGTATAGAGAATGAAGAGTTTGGGTTAATAACATGTTAAGCCAAATAAAAATCTTAATTTTTCTGCAATTTTATGAATTTTGGAATTTTGGATTTTATGAATTTTTATGAATTTTGGCCTCGGCAAAAAGTAAAAATCTTACATTTTCTTTAGAGATCCTTTTAAGAAAAAAATATAAATATTGCAAAATAAAATAACGGCTTATTTGTGTTATTTATAGTACGTTTTAACTTTTTATGATACATTTTTTTATTTATTCAAATTGAAAATATGTGATTTAACATATTATTGCCTTAAGCACTTTGAATATATTAAATAGTAATAGAATGGAATAATATTATTATATTTATAATAAAAGAAATATACTTGTGACGCTTGTAGGAAATTACATAATTAATAAATAATTTATAAAATATTTTTTAACATATAGGTACAATTTGTAACTGCAATATTTTATCATTGTCCATAAATAATTAATACATGTACTTTGTAAAAATGTATACTTTTTAGTGCTTTAAACATATTTATGCACACACACACACATGTAAAGTTCTTCTATTTTTTTATCATGTCAAAAGTATCATTTTCTAATTGGAAAAGTAATTACTTTTCATGGATGAATTTCAATAATTATATACATTGTAACAAATATTAGTTAAAAAATAGCATGTTTGCGTCGATTTGTATCTAAAGTTGAGTGCTTTAAAGCACTAAATTAAATTGCGAAAGAGACACATTCTCTGATAAGATACAAAATTGTTATCACAAATGAAAAAAATCATGTTGTACTATTATGAAAATCTGAGAATTTTATTCAAATAAACTCATATTAATTTAGCGATGCATGTCGTACATATTTTTGTATAACCATAAATTAAGTTTCACAGGGACCGTTCGAGTTCAGACAAAAATAAGACAATATATAAGGTAAGATAAGATAGAAGTGAGACATGTGAATTTAGAAGATTTATTTATACGAAATGCTTTTATCTTTACACAAATTTTTACACAATGGGTGATTAAAATGATGTATGTAACTCGAGTACAGAGATCTAATATGTTAAGCGCTACATCTCAACTTTACAGTGAGGGTATCTTATTCTAGTGCACACTTTTTGCAAGTACTAATAATGATAATGACATTATTATGTGTATTAGTATTGATAAGAAGATAAATAGTGAACAGAAACGCCATTTCCAAATGTATAATCGAAATCATTTTGTGTATACCTTATATTAATTTTTAGCACAGCAACTATTGCAAATTAATTTCATAAATATATGATATAATTAAACTGAAGAGCTATCAAAAACGTAGTTTCACGAAAAAAAAAGAAAAAAAAAAAAAAAAAGAAAAAACATGTCCCGTACAATTTGTGAAACGTGTTTTATTCATTAGAGAATGACAAAATTATTAAACAATAACGTGCGCCGTACAGCGCTTAATGTCTCTATATGGATAAAATATGTAGAGCTTGGAATGAAAGTGCTTCATCCACGATGCGATTGCAAACAGTAATGTATGTAATTAATAATATAATAATATTAATAATAATAATAATAGCAGTAAACGGTATGTATGCGTTACGCAGCGTCTCTTAAGCACGCTCGCCGCGAATTCGCCGAGCCAACTGGATATCCTTAGGCATAATTGTGACGCGTTTCGCGTGAATCGCGCACAAGTTGGTGTCTTCAAACAGACCAACGAGATATGCTTCGGATGCTTCCTGCAGGGCGCCTATGGCAGCGCTTTGAAAACGCAGATCGGTCTTGAAGTCCTGCGCGATTTCACGTACCAATCGTTGAAACGGTAATTTTCTGATTAACAATTCCGTCGACTTTTGGTATCTTCTGATTTCTCGAAGAGCGACGGTACCAGGTCTGTAAAAATCGTAAAACGCTCCGTGTATAAATTGTTACGAACGTCGAATATAGTGAAAGATCAAACTAGAACCAAGCAACGTGTGTTGATTTTTCTAATATTCAATATTTTGCGATATTTTTTATATACTTTTATGCATACGTATATGTATATGTACATACCTGTAACGATGCGGCTTCTTGACACCGCCGGTGGACGGTGCGCTCTTCCTGGCCGCCTTTGTAGCGAGTTGTTTGCGAGGAGCTTTTCCTCCCGTCGATTTACGGGCAGTCTGCTTAGTACGCGCCATGACTTAACCTAACACAATAAGAGATATCGATTAAATATTTTTCTCGACAATGAGAGAAGAAAATTTCAATCAATCGTTAGTGAAAAATTCCGTTTGGGCCCTTGCACGGATCAATCTTATATTTCTTCGATTACGTAAAATATCCTTCGATTATCACTCAGCTTTAAACGACTCGACAATTAAATACAATCTGATACAATCGACCGTCAACCGCAGCGTGCGATATATCCAGTCCGCGAGTAGAGATAGATTGGATTAGCTTGGGAAATGGGAAAGGTATTTATTGTGTTAGTGGAGATGGTGGATGGTGGTGGTAATTGTCATTGCGAGGTGGGGGAACAATCCGTTGCTATTCGCGCGATCGCGCGGAGGAAGCGCGCGCCGAAGAACGCCGCGCGTTGCGCAATGCGCGAACTTTCGTTCCCCGCGAGACGGCGATGGAGTGGAGAGGAGTGGAGTGGGGTGAGGTGAGGTGAGGTGAGGTAAGGTGAGGTGGAGTGGAGTAGAGTGGAGTGGAATGGAGTGAAGTTGAGTGGAGAGGGGAGGGCAGAGGAGAAGAGAGGAGAGGAGAGGGGAGAGGAGAGGAGAGGGGAGGGGAGAGGAGAAAGGAAAGGAAAAAAAAAAAAAAAACACCCGCGCGTTGTCAGGCGAGGAATTCGCGTCGTTTCGAGAAACCCAGGTACGAGGGTACCTGGGGAGAGGCGTTCGACGCTCGCGGTATCCCGCGAGAAATCGACTCGATCGCGCCAGTTTTTCCGAGAAAAAGGCGAGAGACGTCGCGTCACCGCCGCCACCCGCGACGCCGTTCCCCGTTCCGTGAACGTCAATCGCAAAATGGTGGCGGCTCGTAGAAATGGACGCGACTAAGATCGCGCGATGGAAAACTCGAGTTTTTCCCGGAAAACGCTCGTTCTTGCTCGCGATCGACGCCGTTTTCACTCGCGGTGTTGACGGCGCGCGCGCGCGCTCGACGCTTTCGCGATTTCATCTCGCGGATCTCGGACTCGTCACCCACCTCGAGCGGATTATCGAACACGAGCGGACGCGAATAAACTAGGTACACTATCCCGTATCCTCGCACACTCCGATGGCAGTGGACGCTCTCCCGAGTCACGACTCTCGCGTCCCTTACCCTCCCCCTCTCCCCCTCCCCCCCTGGAAATTAAATCGTGCGAGAGGCATATAGAGCTCGCGGTGCGCCGCCGGCCAATCCGAGCAGCGAGCCGTCGTTCGGCCGTCGCGTCGCATTGGTCGCCGGTGCATCGAGTGCGGCGCGAGTGCCCTGTCAATCGCTCGAAATCTTACTACGATACGCTCTCTCGAGCGAGCGCACCCCTCTCTCTCCCTCTCCCGCTCCCGCTCTCGCATCCGCACCCGCATCGAGCTGTGCGCTTCTCTCGCGCGGAAGAACGCGAACAATTGCCGCGAACGAGAAAATTGTCCCCCGAGGAAGAGGGGGAGGGGGATGGAGAGGATTCGATCGATCGATGGACGCCGCGGAAAACTAACGAGTTTAAGAATGTAAATATCGCGCGCCGCTATCTCATCGTACGGCGATTTCCCAGACACGGACGAGATCGATACAAGAGCCGAATGATAAACAAACACCGCGACATGACGTGTATTTGCGCTTTACATCGCGCAATTGTGCGAATGTCCTCGAGCTATATCCTTTGTTTCGAATTGCTAATTAAGCAGACGCGTATCTATAATTCCACATTTAGGACTAATTTTTTATTTTCCATGTATAATAAAATCGATTATCGTATGTAAAGGGAGTAAATGGGGGAAGAGACAACAAGCACGATCAATTGCTTCGTCCAGTCTGTTACATAGTAGCGTTAAATGTAGGATATGGATGGCTGCTGATCCTCGGACGAGGCTTTGTCTTCGCGAACGCAATCTCGCTCATTGATAATCGCTATTACAAATGCGTACTTTTGAGCCGAGTTATGGCGCCTCTGCATAATATTAAATCCTTATATTCCTACGAATTGTAGAAATACAGCTAGGATTTCGTTTCGTTACATCGAAGAAAAATGAAGCGCACACACACACACAGAAGTTACTTGAATGTGACATGAAACAATTGCATATTTGCAACCGCGCGAAATAGTTCCGATATAATTTTTTGACACGGAAAAGTACTTATACTTACAGCTTAATTATCGCGCGACGTTATATCGTAACCGAATAATCTTGTAATCTGCTTGATTGCGTCATTCGATTTCAATTATACGAGACAGAGGAAAAATACGTGAATCAAAAAATGATGACGCGACGCTACTATTTACGGAGAAAGGCGGCTACTTATGTATCGCGCTACAATAACGCGTGACGTAGTATATAAGATTATCCTTTTTGCTATATCGTCGAGTATCGATCAGCGAAATCTTGAGAGATCGATGTTCGGCCTATAGAAAAAAGCGCGCGCGCATACAAAAATACACATACATTTGCGCTAGATTTTGCGTGTAATATGTGCCGTGTGAGTGTAAGAGGTAAGATACGTGCCAGTGTGTGGATATGCGCGCACGCATACACTATATCGCCCTCGTCGCAAGCATTTTGCGACGAATCGATAGCGTCGTGCATTACCGCAAATACGTTTGCTTGCACAGGCGCGAAAGTGATTGCATGCTTGTGACGTTACAGATCTCGGACATGGTGGAAAAAATATGTATACTATATACACAAAATTATGTATACATATGTATGCAAGGAAACACGATTCTTTTTCATTACATTGATTAGAAAATGTATTTTACTGTATTATTGTTACAATTATCAATAGTGCTATTTAATTATTTATTATTAATAATTAAGATAATTACAACTTATATATAATAATTTGACATTAAAAGAGCTGCACAAGCAATAAATAACTTTCGAAGAAAATCCTATTCTTCAACGTAAAATTAATTTACTTGATCAAAATATACAAAGGAAAAAATTTTACAAATTCACATTTTTTATACGTTTTTCTCTCTTTCATTTCCACTTCACGCATAACGCAGGCGCACACACACATATACGAATCGCAGGCACGCACGTTTTAAGAGGCATATCAATCAGTAAAAAAATATTTTTGCAAAAATGCAGCCCTTTTCTTGTCATATCTTTAATAAGATACATGAGACATATACGACATCACTTGGAGTACATTTTTAAAATTCTAGAGTTTTTAAAGAATGAAAAATGCGGATCGATATACATGTGCCACATATAATAATATACGATAAACTAATAAACTTTTCCACACATCTCACGTTCTCGATAAACAGCCGTGTATATATGTATATATAAAATATATATACATATACACAGTATACATTTTCAATTGTTTTATACTCTACATTTTATGTGTGAAAATCTATATTAATAAGTATTAGCAATTTTATTTATGTGTAAAGACGTTATAAATTGGAATAAGATAATCTGCAAATTACTACAAAACAAAATTGGTTAAAGTATTAAAATAAAAATGTTAACTCTTGGATTTGTTTTTAAGGAAAAGGATATGCAAAATCTATATGCAATATTGCTATGTACGTTATTTTTCTATCTATAGAAATATGAAAAACTAATTAAAATGGTTTTACAATGTTTTTTTTTTCTTGTTAAAGACAAATAAATAATTTATTTTTTTCATTTTTATCTTTTTTTATCACTGTATCATGAATTATGTTTTATCATATTATGAAATTTATTACAGACTCGTTCATTATTCTTCTTTTAACATCTCTAATCTGTAATGATTGGCAGTGTATAAACTATGGTAAATATGTGGAAAAAAGTTAATAATATAATTTTTAGATTGTTCAAAACGTAAAATGTCCAAATGATAAGAAAATGAGAAAAATTGTTAAAAGCATGAATGATTTAAGCGCGTTCACCGCGAATTCGTCGCGCTAACTGAATATCTTTTGGCATGATAGTAACGCGTTTGGCATGAATGGCGCACAAATTAGTATCCTCGAACAAGCCAACCAAATAAGCTTCCGATGCTTCCTGAAGAGCCCCTATAGCGGCACTTTGAAAACGCAAATCGGTCTTGAAGTCCTGAGCAATTTCACGAACCAAACGTTGAAACGGCAATTTCCTGATCAACAACTCGGTCGACTTCTGATATCTTCGAATTTCTCTTAGAGCTACAGTACCAGGCCTAAAAAAATACATGGATGTATATATAAATGAAAATCATACATTCTTACAGACACTAAAATATTTATTTTATTTTCAATAAGATGAGAATATAAAACATTGCATTAAATAAATGTATTAAATTTATAAATTTATGTTAAAATATTTAGAGTGTATTTTACAATTGCCTCTAATCTTGTATCACACTTCGATATTTGTATCATTTTTTGAATAAATAGATTGTAATCATATCAATCCAATAAGCATACCTATAACGATGTGGTTTCTTGACACCTCCAGTGGACGGCGCGCTTTTACGCGCTGCTTTGGTGGCAAGCTGCTTCCTGGGTGCCTTACCACCAGTCGACTTACGAGCTGTTTGTTTGGTACGAGCCATGACTGTAAATATTTATCACACTTGAGTCTTTTCTTAGCGAAAAGCTAATAGAGTTATGCGTAGAGAGAGACGGACGGAAACGTGAAGGAAGAGAAAGGGCGGCATGAACAATAAAACAATATCGGAAGTGTTGAGCAAATAATTTTTCTCGAACGAGGAAATAATATATCAAAAATATTCTTGAAACACGCCGCATAAAATTACACTGGTTAATCATGAGTTTGACGAAACAATCACTACATACATACACACACACACATATATACATATATATTATTCTACGCAATTTCCCTCCAAAAGTGAATACACACAATAAACAAAATGGCGGCAAGTCTGGATACATTTTTCCAACGTGCCTGAGAAGACGTGGAAAACGAAAGCGACTTCTCACATTCGATACATATTTTCGCGCTCACACGAGCTATTGTTACAAACCATGCACGCACATTTAGCTATTGATCGCTATAATTTTTAAATGACACGATTATCTTACCTGATTCGTTCTATTTAACCAGCAATGCCTTTCGCAGGAAATTTGTTTAATTAGAAGCGGACTTCTTGACACGAATGTCAAACGCAAACGTACACGAACGATAGAAGACCGAAGACCATAGAAGACTGCAGAAGACTGAGCGTCAAACACTATTTCATTGTTTATGAAAAGAATAAGAGCTACATGCCTCTGCGCAAATAAGAGCATTCCTATTCAGACTGCGCGATTGGTCGGTGCTGAAAAAGTCAATTGTGATTGGTTGAAAGCACCACGAATAACATTGTTAGATTATAGGAGCGCATTCAAAAATCTTTCCCGCGAAATAAAGTAGAATTTAAACTAACCAAGGGATGAGGGATTTCTTGTCTTGATCAATTAAATGCTGCTCTATGGGTAAAATTTTTGCGCAAACGCACCCTTACTTTAAATTTTATATATATTTATAAATGTGTGTTTATACGAGATTGGTGTTTCATGATCAAATCATAAAGCAATTAGTGAGGTGTCTAATTGGGCGCCACTCTCCATTTTCAGTATCTAGGATCGTTAAGTATTTCATTCGAGACGCTTTTAGTATAAATTTAGTACAATTCCTTTTTTTTTCCTCTTTTAAATTTAAAAACAATTTTATTTTAATATCTTAAATTGCACAATGTATATAAAATTAACTTTTGTGTGTGTGTACGCGCGAGCGCATGTGTATGTAGCCTTTAGCAGATTCTCACATATTATCGCATCATCATATATCCCATTAATGTAATCTTCTATGTATTAATATATGGACTTCATATTTTATTCTATTTTTTTTACAAATAGTTTAATATTATATATCAATAACAAGCAACAAGCCTATAAAAGTATGGTTTTATTACGAGAGGCAAAATTTCATGAAGTAAAATAAGCAATTGTATTTTAACTTTACAATGTCAATGTTTTAATTTAGAAAGAACAGTAAAATAATATTTTTTATTACCTTAAATGCATTATACATAATGTTCAATCAAAAGAAATCAATTCTGCTGTTTTAGGTTTTGTATCTTCAACATCTTGCAAAGCTTCATTGGCTGTAGCTGGAATTGGAGGAGCTGCTTGAAATGACATTGACTGCGCTACTGGAATTTGTGCCATTCTTTGCATTGTCGGTACATTAGATGCTTGAAGACCAGGTAAAGCCTGACCAGTTGCAGGTCCACTGCCGGCAGGTATTTGAATAACGCCCGAAGGTTGAGAAGAAATGGCAGCGTTGGAAACGACATGTGCTGGCATTGAGGATCCTTGACTACCAGGCAATGTAGATGGTTGCGATCCTATTTGCGGAGATAGACCGACCACAGTTCCGGTAGGTACGAGACTTGCTGGAACTACTGGACCTGATGAAGGACCCATGTGATTTTGAGGTATCGGAGGTAATCCAATTTGACCCGAAGGAGCTGCTTGCTGCGATATTTGAGATGAGATACCTTGTTGAGGTGGTCTACCTGTTGAAGATTGTCCTGGTGACATATGTACTGGAGGATTTTGTTGGGGTCCTATCTGATGATTGTTCGATGGCTGAAGCTGTTGAATAGACGGCGTCATTTGGGAAGGCATCTGGAAAGCAATATTTATCAGATACCTGTAAATTCATGTATAGAAAGACTGACAAAGATATTTGTAAAAATTTATTTTTATTTTTTATTTTATTTTATTATTTTTATTTATAATTTATTTGTAAAAACTTACTATTCCTGGGCCTGGTATAGGCACACAACTTATATTTTCCTGTCCTTGAATGGATGGGTCTGACGATTGTTGGTCCGGATTAGGAAGCGATGTCATCATATGTACCGGTAATGTATTCATTGATGGCATGTTATAACCCTGTATAGGATATTGATTCATGGGTGGTTGCCCATACATATAAACTCCTTGATTCGTGGGTGACATAGGATTATAATTAGCTGCAGGAGTCGGATAATGGACATGACGAACAGGTGATCCTTGAGAAGGCCCCATAAAATCTGAAACTGCTTGATAACCTCCTGCAAAAATTGAATAGATATAATCTCAAGGAAAATAAAGATAAAGATTTGAAAATACTTAATAATTTTAAATAAAATTGCAAACGCCTAAATTACCCATTATATATTGCTGTTTCTGTTGCTCTTGACGCATTTGCATTTCTCTTTCTTGTTCTTGAATCTTTCGTAAAGCTAACTGGCGTTGATATTGTAAGTATTCCTGCTTCTTTTTTCGCATGATTGCCAGCTTTTGCGCCATTAGCATTTGCCGCTGTCTTTCAGCTTCCTCTGCTCTCCTTCGTAACTTTTCCTTATGTTCTTCTCGAAGTGCATCTAAAGCAGCTCTAGCATCCTTCATCTGAGTTAATTTATCTTGCAAGCCTTCGTAATACACTCTATTATCATCCTGCTCTTGGATATATCTTAATAATCTATAAAAAAAAAAAGAAATGTGTTTTGTTTTGTCTATTTTATATAAAACTCTCATATATGCACACATATACTTGACGAAATATCAAAAATATAAATAATAGTTTATTGAACATACCTGGAATGCATAGCTGTTATATTCATAAATAAGGTTTGAACCGAACTATCATTAGCAATTGATCTTCCCCTCGAGGAATTACTTTTCATCCTATTTACAAAAATTTCGACTTGAGATCTTAAACCAGCTACAAATTCTTCCATTTGAGTATCAATCTCGCCATTTTCCTGTTTTACAAGTACAACTCTTTGAGGCATAGGACTGCTTATGTTTGGCGCAGATGGACTAGTCACATCTACTCTTGACCCATGTTCTTCGTTTACAGTTTGTCTTTGTTCCCAATATTTGCGATTCAGATATTTAGCAAGCTCAGGTTCAATCTCGTCGTCATCTTGCATTCGTGATGGACTAGGCCCCTAATAAAAAATAAAAATAAAAAAAAAACAATACATAAATCTTTATATGTAATTTTTGTAAAATTGAATGTATACTAAGATATTAATGTTTCACTAATCTAATTCATAATAAAATGCAGATTATTAATAATGATTTTATACAATAAAAGATACTTTCAATAAGAGTTATAGAAGACTAACAGGTGACAGTGGTGGTGAATATGTTGTTCTAGATATAGGAGTAGGATTGGATTTTAAAGCACTTGTAGCGCGTTTCTTCTCCTTTTCTTTCTGTTCAGCTTCACTTTGACTCAAAGCTATTGCTAGATTCAATTCTTCTTCTTCCCGCAATTCTTCCTCCGTTTTTCTAACTGGAACCTAAAGATATAAAAAGCACTATATATATAACACTTAGAAAACTAATTTATTAATATCTAATATTATTGCAAAGAATTATCTCAGAAATCAAATTAAAGTTTCAAGAAAAGTTTCACTTCCTTGAATTCAATATTTTTATGACAATAATACAATTGTATAATGCAATAATAATTATTATATAATTATATTATAGTTATAAATCATAACGCAATTTTCAATTGTATAATATATTATATACATTTATCAATATATTACTTTATATCATCATATAAATCATTATTTTCAACAAAGAATAAGAATACCTGGGAGAAGAATAATTGAGGAAGTCATGTTTGACTAATACTTTGATTATATAAATAAATACTTTCAAATTTAAATATATATAGAAATGAACAAGTACAATAGATGATCCAATTTTAAAATATTGACATATAATTTAATTACAAGTAATTTAAAAAGTGAAGGTAATTAGTTTTTTTTATGCTATATATTTTCAATATATTGTTATTAATATCAATAAAATGCAAATATACATACTTGTTGCTGCTGAGCCAAAGTACTTTTGAGATATTCTGCTGGAAGATCTGTATCTTTGGTTTGTGTTGCAGATGGCCTGAAAAAAATTATAATTTCAAAAATATCTTTACATATAAGGTACAGATGCAGGAAATGCAAAATTTCACTAACTTGTTAACTTGCTCATAACAAGCTTCGCAAACTCGGACTTCTTTCTCAATCCCAAATTTTGGCAGAGTAGACACTTTGCTAGAGCACTGACCACAAAAGACTTGACCACATGCTCTACAGTGATGTTTTCGTTGAACCATGCTGAAAGTAACGCGACACCGGTGACATACTTCACCATCTGCCCATGCAGGTGCAGTATCCGCTCTAAACATAGCGTCACTTTCTTTTAAAGCAGGAAATTGATATCCTTCGGCTTTCATTATATTTACGGTATCCTAAAATTATAAAAAGATACAAAGAAATAGACATATGTGTATAATAAAATTATTAATTAATTAAAATTTTTGCAAGCTATAATCATTTACCTGAACTGTTCTATACTTGGGACTGTGACGAAATGCATGGGCCCAAGCTTGTATTAATTCTAAAGTTTTCAATCTAACAACGTCATGCGAAGATGTTTTGACCAATTCTTTTAGTTGTTCCATATATTGTTTGGTAGCTATCTCATCGTGAATCAGTGTCCCACAATTTTTTACACAAGATTCCAGTACCTGTGTATATAATTGAGGCATTAATAAATAAAAATAATAAATGCAATATTTTTCTTATACTATGTTATTACATCTTACCAATAAAGCATATGTGGATACATGTGGATTAGGATTTAATATTTTCTTTCTTATAGCAGCAAGTGCAGCTTTTGGCCTATGGAAAAATGGAAAATAATTAAAAACAAATATAGCAATATAATGCAAAAACAACATAACTCTGGTGCAATTTTCTCTCTCTCAAATAATGCAAAATATAATTGACAATATATATTATTGTTCAATATTATATTCTAATTATTAGCAAAAAATGAAAATGTACTTTTTACAAAAATTATGAACTTACTGAACATCGCTTTGACGTATAAGATCACAAATTTGCAATATTGTAGGCCAATCTGGTTCTAACTGCAGATGGCTCGTCGCCTTATCTGCAAAACATTAACAATGACTTAGGGAAAGCTCCGACATTTTGGACGAATTTTAAACTCTCAAGAAACTCACCTAACAATTTGTCAAAATTTGTTGAACTGCGAAACATTCTGTTATCTCGACGAAATTCACGTTTCTGTCCTTTCTTGAAGTTTTGTTACGTATAGTCACGCAACAATTACAATCGGGTTGCAGTGGTTGCAGTGGTTGTGATTTTGACAATTGTTCACTTCGCGTTTAATCTCTTCCTTCCCTTAATATTTACGCGATATGAGTCACATATTTAGTAGGGTTGCGTTCAAAAATCTTACCCAGGAAAATAACATTTATTGAACCAATCAGAACAAAAGAAGCAAAGAGATTTCTTTATCCTGATTGGTCAATTCTATTACACTTTATCTCATAGGTAAAATTTTTGAACGCACCTATAGAGTAGATATGAATGCGATGATCGATTAATCGATTATTGAAAATTATCGATATTAACTAATTTTATTTCATTCTCGTCGTAAAACTTGAAATTTGACACGCGCTTGCAAATTTGTGAGAAAGAAACGTAGAAATTGGCGAGTACAGTAAAATCTCGTATTATAATCTTGTGCATTTTATAAATTAGTTAAACGGTCGTAAAGCGACGTATCCTTTTTTTCGAATTATATTGTTCTGCTCTCACTATTCATCACGTTGTATTACGCGCGTATTACGTTGGAGAGCACAGGTTACAAAAAAAGAGGAGCGCGCATAATATAATGAGAATATTTCTTAAATTTTTTATAAATAATGACGTGTTTTCTTTATTAATATTTTTAATTATTAATTATTATTATTTATTTTATATTTATTTAAGTTTGTGAAAATTGCGTGCATAATTAACTATATTTTTGCGAGAGAATATAATATATAAGTACAATACGAATGCGAACTTTGTCGATATGAACGCAAAAGGAGATTTGAATCCAAAAGACATTGGATGACGGTGCCAGTGAAACAATTTTGAAGTGAATAATTTAGTATTTATGTATGTTATTTATATACAATTTTTTAAAATATTGAGTATATATATTATTTGGACGTTGCTATAATTATTTGAATTTTTTGTATTTGTATGTACAGATCAATGTAATTTCAACATAATTTTCAAAATACGGTCAACTTTTGTTGTATGCATCGATCGGTAAGTGTTAAATTTTTATTTTAATTGGAAGTATATAATAGTCTATGAAATTGTTTTTTTATATATTATATAGTGGCATATCAAAATTATGCAATATATAGTATATAATGGATATAGCAAGTGAAAAAAATTTAGAAAGCCTTAAAATTTTAAGTTGGAAATTAAAAGTACGCTGTGCTTAATGACAAAAAAAAAATAAGATATTTATTATATATCTCGCTCCTTTCAATCTTTTATTAATACGACTTTTACATAGAGATCGAATATAAACATGCAAAGTATACAATTAAAAATGGACAAGTATTAATTATACTAAAATCATATATTAGTTTAGTCTAATCATGATAAATGCATTAAAATACTCATGAAAAAGCATTGTTTTTTTTTTTTACAAGAAATGTGTAAAGATTTCTACAAAATGGATTCATGTATATTATACTTTACATGTAAATATTTCTGTAAAATGTCTTAAAAATTTATTACTCAGTACAATTCTAGATTTTGCTAATACTATATTTTTTTCACGCACACGTATTACACGCAAAATGTGAAATTTAATAGCTTAAATGTAAAAACTACATTATGTGCATATACAATTAGAATACTGAATACAAGTATCGTAATCATCCTTACACATTATTCTGTGTATAATTAATTGTACAAGAAGTAAATATACATATTGAGCAATATAATTTTATAAAAATCAGAGATTATTTACTTTTATACGTTATTTCTTATACATATATGTTTTTGTTTTACTTAATGTAGTAATAATTTAAAATAATAATATATAGCATTGTAAATAATACTCGTAAATACTCATAGAATAAAAACAAATAAACTCCAATTCTAATAAAAATATATTCTTCCAGCCGAGATTTGCTGCAAAATCGTATCTATCCGTTGATAATCATTAATATATTCATTTTTTCATAATCATCTAAATTAATTAAGATTGCGTAATGGCAGTTTAATTATTATTAATTTTCAAGATGACTGCTAAAGATCTATTATTAAGTTTCTGATCAAGATCTTTCGTAGTCATGTTGTTAAATGTCTTATAATATTATAAATTAAAGTAATATACATATATTGCACTAGCAAAGATAATTCTTTGTATTAAAATAAACAAAATTTTAGAAAAATTTTGCAAGAATTTTAGAAATGTTTTTTTTTTTTGAGATTGATAAATAAGAAAGATAAACTAATATCGTAGATATTATAGATATTAAAATTGAAAGTTATATATTTAAATATCTTGGATTGTTCTAGCACTTATTTTGCACTAATATAATTTTGTTAATTCTTACAATACTCAATTATTTAAGACTTTTATTAAGAATATTACTGTATTAACCTGAGGATTTATATTGTCTATTAATCATTTATGGCGAAATCTTTCGTATAATAAAAATGTAGAAAAGGGATTATCGAGCAACTCATGAGAAACGTAACATTCTGGCGGAAAGATTAAAGTCTTCGGTTGGTATTTGCCATCTATTGTTCCAATCGGTTTTGTTTCTGTTCGCCAAATGCGAACACATTGGAAGACGCGTCACGCGTTCGCATCTTCTGGAAATCGACCAATAAATAAAGTTCTCGGGACATTTGTAAAAGTATCCTTGTAAATTGTTCCGAATGTCCAGTTTACACTTGTAAAAATTGTTACTGCAACCTTGTTGGTAAGGGAAATGTCCTTCTTCCGGACAAAGCTGATTTGACGATACTTTTACCTATTATGAAAAAAAGCATTGTAATATATTTTTACCGTATTATTTTTATTACACATCTATTATTTAATTAGAATTACTTACGGGAGATAAAGCATTATTTTCCAGTCTTCTATATAATCTGACGTTTGCTTTGGCGCCTGTGCATGGATCACTACTTTTATCTGCAGGTAGACACTGAATCTTTTTCTCATCAAATATAGTATTTTCAGGACAACTCAATACGAGGATTTTTATTTCCATATTTCCCTCGGAAGTACATTGATAGAATAAATTGCAATATTTTGGATGCCTTCGGAAGCCAGTAGGACAAACTAGAGCTATTTGGTCATCGGTCAAATTGCCTATAGCGCAAGGTGTTGCAGCTGCTGGTTTCATCGTTGTTAGTTCTGATGATTCAGTCGTCGATTGTTCCTGAGACTCTGTCGTAGACTGTTCTTGAGATTCTATCGTTGTTTGCTCTTGCGATTCAGTCGTTGATTGCTCTTGACCTTCCGTATTAGATGATTCTGTCGTCAATTGCTCCTGCGATTCAGTCGTCAATTGCTGCTGCGATTCAATCGTCGATTGTTCTTGAGATTCTGTTGTAGATTCTTCAATTTCGGTCGTGGATTTTTCAGACTCCGTTGATTCCGTGGAATCAGGAGCTTCAGTCCGTTCAGTGCTAGATGAATCGATAATATTTTCTGTGATGGTAGTAATTGATTCAACAGTAGACTCTGTCATATTTTCGGTATTTTCTGATATTTCCACAGTTGTGGATTCTGTACCAGAAGTTATAGTACTTTCTGTAGTAGTTATTGTAGACGATGTCGTTGTACTAGATATAATTGTGCTTTCTTCTGCTTGTTGAGTTGTACTCTGTATAGTAGTGGTAATTATCGTTGATACGGATTCTTCTGACGTTTCAGATTCGGTTGTGGATTCCACGTTAACACTGCTCAGTGTAGTACTTTCAGTCGTACAATCTCTCGCAGGATAAACAGATTCAGGATAATTGCATACGCTGATGCTAGGATCAAATATAGTGCCTGGTGGACAATCAAAATGATATACGTTGAAACCATTGCCATTATCAACGCAGCGATAGAACTTATCACATCGAACTGGATGTGGATAGAAACCTTCGTTGTTGCATACTATCGTATTGTTTGGCTTTTGAGTCGTGCAATTTGATACGTGTGACTCAGTAGATGAAGATGATTCTTCGCTTGATTCGGAACTAGATTGTTCGGATGAAGATTCGGATAAATTTTCCGTGCTGGAGCTTTCAGGCATTTGAATTTCTTCTGGTTTTCCTGAAACTGGCTTCTCGCCGACGCTAGTGATTGTTGTTGACGAAGCTTCTGTTTTATCTTCTTCCGGCGTAGACAATTCCATAGATGTTTCTGGAATATTGGCAACTGTAGAAATTGGAATTGCGGATGATGAGGTAGTTGCAGTGATTTGACTGGAGGCAGTAGTTGTAGAACTTGTAATAACAGATTCAGATATGGGATTAGAAGTACTGGATGTCGAAACTTGATCAATCTCGTTATTTTTCATTGAACACGAAGCTACTTGTTCAATATAATTGCATGTTTGTACGGATTGATCCCATGCTGTGCCTGGACCACATTCAAACTCGTACTTTTGATAACCAGATTGGCCTTGTATACAGCGATAGAATTTTTTGCAATTACTAGGATCCGAAAAGAAACCTTCTTCATTACACTCGTATTTTCCAGTTTGAAGCGGAGACGATGCAGTGCTCGTTATGGGTTTTGTATCTATAGATGTGCTAGTACTAGGTGGCAAATATGAAACAGAATCGGGCGTGGATCCAGATGTTACATCTGTAGTTACAGTACTTGAAGGTGGTAAATAAGATATAGAAGTGATCATTGTAGATGGATATGTACTACTAACGGGTGGTAAATAAGAAACTGATGTAGTTTGAGATGATTCAATAGGTTTACTCGTAATACTTTCAGCCTGCTGAGTCGAAGACGATATCTCCGGTCTTGAAGATATAGGTGGAATAGTAGAACTTTCTGAGGATTGCATAGGCGGTAATTTACTCGTATTCGGCCTGTCGGTGCTATCTATTTCATTTAGCGATGCATCGGGTTCATTCATTATATCGCTTGTATGATTGCAATGTGATACGGCGTAAACGTGATTACAACTTTCAATAGATGAATCCCAGACAGTTCCAACACCACATTGAAATTCGTATTTTATAAAAGACTTGCCATCACTTACGCATCGATAAAACTTGCGACAATCATTTGGATGAGCAAAAAAGCCTTCTTTCGTACAACGATCTGAAATAAGATTTTATATATTTTTCTTATATTTGCATGTTGCTTATATTTAATTGTATTGTGCTAACAATATTTCGAGTTATTGTACCTGTCGATAATTGATGGTCAGGGGAGCTTGAAGAGTTCAAAGTTTCAGAAGTTCCAGGAGAACATGACGTGTTTGAAGAATCTGATGTCTCTGGATAGCTCGAAGAGCTTGAATTGTTCGGAAAACTTGGAGTTCCTTGGATTCCAGGAGAGCCTGGAATGCCCTGAGAACCTGGTATACCCGGAGAACC
>JBCAUJ010000075.1:9760016-9790306 GCA_038406275.1 Cataglyphis albicans | reverse complement strand
AATGACACACACACAAATGTATTATATATATATATATATATATATATATATATATATATATATATATATCCCCTCAACGACTAATTTACTTTCTGCAATTGTTACTTTTAGAGTATCAGCATGTTAGTTAAAGATTTTAGGGACAACAATTGCCAATTAATAATGCTGCGACCAAATCCTGATATTTTAAAAAGCATACAATCCTTGTCGCACAAGCAAATCTTGACAGCAAGAGATGAAATTGAGTTAATTACAATTTTTAAAAAATTTAAAGGCATGAGGCAAAATAAAAATGTTGAAATCGAAGCTTCAAAAAATAAAATGATCTCTGAAATGACGAACGAACTGGCCTCTACATGGTTGTGATATGTTACAAGCATTTTTTTTTACGACAATAGAATTTGATAAATAAATACATATATTGATTGATTATAATATTTCACATCTTATTTTTGTATCCTATTTTATTGAGTTATAAATTTTTGTGTATATGAACTTGGCTTTATTTAACCATATTAACAAAATACCTAATTTTCGAATAGAAAGTAAATTTAATATTTCTATAAACATTTGCATACATTATTATTCTCAAATCTGGAATTTTCTACGTATGTTGTACAGTAAAATAAATTTTGACTAACTAATTTTAATAACTAGATTATTCTATAAGACATGTGATTACTGTATGATTAATTTTATATAAATCCATTGTTGTGAATTGAATATTATATCAGACAGAAATTCACTGAAATCAATGTAGAGATAAGATTTATTAATGAATTAGCAATGACAATGACGTAAAACAATTGACAAATATAATAATCACACGCACGCAAAATGCGTTATATTTATTTTATAACTTTTCAGAGAAAATAAACTATATCATTTTCATTAACAAGAGTTTTCAAATAAAATATAAAAATAAAGTATACATGTGTGTGTGTGTGTGTATATATAAAATATATAGTGTGTGAAATATTTTATCTTAAAATTATATAATTATATTATATAAAAATCAAACTTATAAAAAAACAGACTTATTAAATATTTGTTAAACAATATTTTTCGCAAAATTGATATGTAAATATAACAACTCCTGTACATATCATGCAATTTATAATTGAAACTTAATCTATACGAAAAAGCTCGAATAAAATGTAGATATTTCTGAATATAATTTTCATCTTAAACTCTTCTCTTACAAAACTTTAAAGCAAAAATTTTTATCTTAAGCTCGACAAAAATTGAAAGCACCCATCTTTAAATGCAAAGAAAACATTTCATTTTGAATTTTTTTTATATCAGAATATGCAAATATAAATGCTTATGTTAATAATATTCAATTACCTTGACTTTTACTATAACATAGTTTTTTAATATTAACTTATTATAACTCTTAATATTAACAATCGGTTCGGTTATATGGAAACGTAATACTAAACAAATGAAAGAAAAGAAATATTGTATGTATTTGATTACATCCAAACTTTGTTCTCTCTATTTAAATTAAGAACTTAAATCTCATATTTTTACATATTTTAGGCTCGTATATATTGCAATCCAATACTACTGAGAGATATATATTTTTTCGAATAATCTTGATAAATTGTATTTCTGTAGAAAATGTCATTATATTTTTGTAACGATAACGGATATGTCGTGTTCAGTCTAGTTTAAATATGTGCTGTTAACTGATCAGTCTTATTTGAGAAACTTACATTATTTGTTATAAATTCTTTTGGAGATATTATTGGAGGGATATTTTCCGATTCATCATCATTGCAGGGATCTTGTATCGCTTGACTCTTCGGATATTTTGACATTTGCATGTAATTCACCGTATTTTGATTATCCTTCTGTTTTTGTCGCAAATATTCGTTACTACACTGATTTTTATCTATCGCGGACATAAAATTCACACCTTGTTGAAATCCCGAATGTGAAAGCGGTCTCATATATCGAGCGTCGTTATAAATCATTCGGGAATTGCCTTGACACTTTTTGTAATGCTGATTAGATTTCATCGGAACATTATCAACAGCATTTTTCGCTTGTATAGTGCAATTACTCAGATCATTATGTGTATCTCTAGTATAATTATTCATTTGCATACAAGGAATATATTTGAACTGCTGATCATGCATAGAGTTAACGTTATTAAAATTATTCAATTGAGTCGTATTAGGAATTACACGAATATAATTCGTGCATGGGGAATTGTAAGAGACAGGCAATGGATACTGTAATTGCGGATTTCGCATTTGCACATTCGGGAATGGTGCATAAATTATTGGAGGTAGTATATAATTCATATGTGTATTATTAAAATTATCAGGATCAAAAGCACCAGAATTGTAAGTTTGTGTTGTGTTGTATGGACCAATGTAGAAACTATCTTGTACAAAGGGATTCCATTTACTAGTCTGACCTGATAATATAGAATGACCAGTAAAATCCGAAAATGTTGTACCAGATCTTTGTTGTATGTTTGGCGTGTATTTATAGAGTATGTCTGAATTTTCTTTATTATAATTCATTGCAGTTTTTAGTATGTTGGGGTCGTCTTTATCATTTAATGTTTGTACATTGCTTTCATACGATGCCACATTGAAAGTATTCGGCATTTGCGACGATTGCATTGCATTGATAATTGGAAAATGATTGTAAAATTTATTGCCATTTGACTCCCATGATGGCATTTGCTTTATTTGATCTCTTGCTTGCATAATAGTTTGCTGTATATCAAAACGCATATTTTGAATAGATTGCGGTGGGTTTACGACTGTTGCATTCTGTACTGTATTGTTGGATAAACAGTTATTCCAAATAGTTCTACTGTTCCCTAATTTCTTTACGTCATCCATATGTTGTAAATATTCTAATTTTAATGAATATCGGTTTATCGCATCGGCTGGTGTATCTACAGAACAATTATTAAAAAGTAGATTGGGCGAATGTTTGAATGAATTTGTTTGTTCATTATCGGTAGCATTATTTATTTCTCTATTTCGCTGATCTATATTGACTTTAGACTTATCAATCTTTTTAATTTCTTTATAACACTGTTCTAAAAAAGGTTTCTGCTGTTTTCTGATATGATTACTGCTTAAATTCGCACATTTCTTATCTTCTGTTAAATATGTTTTGGCATTTGCAAGATTTACATTGTTTTCATCATTACATGCTAATGTACCTTTTTTATGTACAGTTATTGATTTCACACTTGATTTTGGAAATACATTAGGAGATATATATTCACTCCTTATAACATTTTTGCATTCAGCATTGCCGATAGACTTATTGCCAAATCCAGAATCATCGTAGAATGGATTCCTTCCATAATCTGCAGTATGTTCAATATTTCTCAGCACACTTTTACTTTGCATGGGATTTGTGAATGTCGAGTTTTTATTTTGCATGGCATTGCATGTAATTTTAAAATTACAGTTACTATTTGCTTTTTGGTGATACTGTTTCTCAATGATTTTTTTATTTCTCTTCTCTTCATTTAAAAGTAAATCATTGTTTGCTTTATCTGTTTCTTCTAATGTTTTATTTTTATAAACAGCAAAGTTAAACATAGATGCATTTTTTTTAAGAGACATCTTTGACACACATTGTTTAGAAACTGTTTGTTGTTTTTGCAATATCCCATTTTTATTTATATTCTTATTTTGATATGTCACATCAGCTGTTTTATCAGATTTTATTTTAAAGTTAGAAAAATTTGAATATACAGCATTCCTACAAATATTATAAAAATTTGTAAATATTTATAACAAAATAATATGTTAAAATAACACGTTAATTAAAAAAAAGTTAAAAAGTTTTCTTCACACTTACTGTGTAATATCTTTGGTAATATTTTGTGACATATTTGATTGATTTTTTTGCATGTTATCAGTATAAAACTGAGCATCTACTTTTGCTGTTATAGTGCTTTCTGTAATCATTAACATGTTTTCTTCTTCTTTATCTTTTTGGTTAACCAACTTCTTGGAATTTTTTTTTAACAATGGAGGTAAATTAACATCTTTGTTCCATATATTTTCATCATTTCCTGACATTGCATTATTAGGCAAATATTTTTTGTATGTATCCATCAAGCGATATTTATCAGATTCTTCAATTAAGTATGTCTTGACATTTTCTCTTACTTTATCTTCCAACTTATTATTCTCATCATGATCTCTTTCTCCCTCTTGTACATGCTTATAAATAATTTTTATCTTTCCACTAAAATAAAAAATCTGTATAAAAGTAATTTTCAAATATAATATGCAGAAACAATATCACAAACTATACTTTTTTAATCCATCCATTTATATATACTATCAACTAATAAAAATTTATATAAGAAATATTAATACAAATTGTGTAGAGAAATGTGCATAAAAACTTATATTTTGTATTAATTCAAAGATAAAGATATTTCACATATATTGAAAATATTGAAAATTATAAAAGATTTTTTTATTAATATGTACGACTATAGCATAAAGATTGCTTTAAGTTGACATCATACAAGAAGGCGAAGCAATATTAGTACACACTACAAAAATTATATATTATACATTAAGACAAAAAAATAAGGTTTAAACATACGAGTTTGATGGAGGACACATGTTTTTCAGCCAATGCATGTTATGTAGTTTATTAACCAATGCCTTTTGTTTTATATCAAATGTCTTTTCTAAATTTTTAACAGCGCAATCCATTATACCTATCACAAATATATTTATGAACTAAATATTTATGCAACATACATGCAATTCAAATTAAAATTGAAAGTTAATTTCTTATTTCCTTTTCTAAATTGTTTCAATATCATTGTTTGGATATTCAAAAATATTCCTAATATAACTTGTAATAATAATTCAATTAATGTAAGCTATGGCTTACTTTTGTCTTCCACTATCTTAGATTGTGACATATGATTAATATTGCATCTATGATGCGTTTCTCTTCGTAATTTAATTCAGAAGACTAAAGAGCTTGGAACAGATTTCTGTAAAATAAAGCCAAGTTTTATGTAGTATTGGTACTAAATTGATTCTATTCTATATTTGCTCTTTAGTGGTTACTACATATTTCAGAAGTTAAAAAAATATTATTTGTTCGAACAAAATATTGTTAGCATATGATGAAGAAACGTAAGAGAAAGATAATGGAAAGAAATGTGATGTATCACTAGATGACCAATTGCCAATATTTCACAAAGTTTGAAATAATAGATTTTTGAAAAAAAAAAAAAAAAAAAAAAACAAAGTTCTCGCGAAGCTTTCTTACAATCAATAATAAACCATAAATGTTTACGAAACCAAAACCAAAACCCTCGTGCGACTGATATTCGAACTACGTCGGACCTGCTTAGCAGAGATTCTTACTTAGCCAAGACTCGAACCCTGCTTATTAGCAGAAATCTGTATCCTACGAATTTTACTTAGCGGAGATGTGTGTGTGCTGTGTATGTAAAATTCACAGTTTTAAAGACCTGTATACATACACCATATGTATACATTTACATATTTCTCCACTTTTTAAGATTTATTTTTTCTGATTCTTTATTACATGCAATAGGTATATACATGCGTGTATACTAAAATAAAATAAAAAAAATAATGATAATAAAAATCCACATTTTTAATAAAATTAATATTTCCCAAAAAAATTTTCTTTAATATTGTTTAATTTTTCAGCAACTCTAAATGTATATATCGATATATCAACTTATCTCGAAGTTCACTGAGAAAAAATTATTGCGCAATATTTTAAACTGAACACAATATATGCCATAATTATATTCCGCATAATTATATATTCCAATTAGATTCATACAATGAAAACAATATGGTTGTAATACATATACATTATGTCGAAATGTTTGTGCATCGAAGAATCGTGCACGATTGAGATATCGATCTTCAAAGAATCTTTCCGCTTCACATCAATATTTTTCTTATTCTAATGTTTCTTATATATTATACTTTTACATCATATCAATCAGTTGATTAAACGATCATTAAACATGCGCATTGTGCGCAAAGTCGTTCTGTTCAGCTATAAAATAGAGCGTAATAATCTCCCGTTATTAAACACACAAAATAAAGTTGATTGCATTTTTTTGATTTTAAATATTTATTTTTATAATACACAACTTATATGGTAATAGCATAAGAAGCAATAACGAACATCCGTCCTATGAATTACATATATATATATATATAATTATTTTTATTATTTCTTTTAATATATAAACTTTCAGTCATCAAAAAAATAGTCGAACAAAATTTATTTTATTAGTTCTCTAACTACTACACGCTATCTTCGGTATCTTTTAAATCTGTATTGCCAAAAATACATGTTATTGCGATATTGTAATTTTTTTGTCCATACAAACGATATATCGCTCATTAATTCTTAGGTTGTAGATTTGTACTGATATTCATTAGAATTTGCTACAAAAAGAGAGACAAATAGTCTCAATGAGATAACATAAAATATAAATCTTATACACTTCACGAGTATCGTTATCGTAATTTCTTTAAAGAAGATTCTTCAGAAAATATGGTGAATGGACTTTATCTTGAACAATGTGCAGCAAAGATCAAAATCTGGCATAAAAAAATAGATAAATTAAAGGAAAAACCGAAAAATGTTTATTCTATAAAATCAAAAGAATTTAATTTCATTAAATCCTATCCATTCCTTTTGAAATCATTTCGACCAAACTCTGATTAACTTAATCATCAATTATCTTATCAAGAATGTACAAATAGCTTGCATTATTTTATTAATATCTATAAAATCATTTTTTAATTTTGTTTGTTGTAAAAAATTAAGAGAATTCGATCAGGAACAACACATTATGCGATTAAAAATTGTGCTGTAGATAATTGCCAGTTGAAATAATTAAATTAAATAGGAATTTGGTCGAAATCGCCTATAAAATTACATATTTCTCGTAGAGATTTATAAAACACATTTTCGGAATGTAAATTAAGGACCCTATTTTTGAATGTACTTTTTGTTAACAGCAATCATCGTCTTAAATTCAAGTACTATTTTAATGGATTAAAATTGCTACACTACGCGATTTGTATTTTTCGGAATATATCTTTATGATATTTCCATTTTTTTATATAATTTTAGATAATATTGATTTGTTGATAATTGAAAATATTACATAATACACTTCAAAAGAGAAAAATGTATAAAAAATCCGCATGGTACAGAAAATTTTGCGGGATATGAATTGAGATGAATCAAGAATATCTCTATATAAAGTGTAGAGGAGCAATCACGATCAATAGAAACAGTTATGATAAATTTTCCATTCTTTTTTTTTTTTTTCTTTTCTTTGCTAGCGTATTATTGTAGTAATTTTTTTCTTTATCTTATTAAATATTGTTTTCTAATCTACTATTTCCTCTCACGACAAGATTTTCAAGATAAACGCGCATGTTACAAGCACTCTATAAATAATGTACTCTATAACAAATGTTGCGTCAAGATTTGAAATTTGTAATTGTAAAAGTTTCATTCCCCATATGTAAATTACTTATCAACTAAATACAGTTGTGCGGAGGAGTTTTGTAAAAAGAGAGCTTTCGATATCTATCTTATTATAGATTTCACAAAAAAATCTCAACATATTAAATTGCATATAAGAAAGTAATACATATAATTTTCAATTTATTTGCCATAAACGTTATCTTAAAAGCTACACGACATAAAAATTGCTAAAAAGTTATCGATCCCTATAAATTACTAAGACAATTTTCGTTTGCACACGCCAAAGCAAAGAGAATTCTAAGAAGTAATAGCAAGTAATTTTTTTCCCTTGTGCCAACATAATTTTGCGATGAGTTTTTAGAATCATATTTATGCATCAATAAATTGCAGCAGTCTTGATATCATTCTATCCTTAACAGTTTTCTACAGTTGCTTCAAAAGAGCAGTCCTTATTTCAATTATCCAAGTATCAATATAATTTCTTTTTTTCTTTTTGTTTGTTCTTTACGCGAAATTTCTTTATCAATCATGCATTAAAAATGTAATATACATGATTAATATCATTCTATAAAAGCAACGATTCCGCATTGCATGAACGAAAGGTATTCTAGGTTCGTATTACAACTCGTTCGTATTTTAAAAACATATAGATTCCAATATTTTTATTTATTATTATACAAACACTATCTTCATTATAGATGTAAAATATAAATAAATACGATTCGTTCGAGCAAAGCCTGCACAATATATATAATAGTACCGTAATCGCTTAACATATAAGTACGTTGTTGCTTTTGAATAATCAGAAGTTACATACGAATATATATTGATCTGTTCATTTTATGTCGCGTGTGTGTACAAAGTTTAACTGTGAGAAGGCAATATATCAAGCTTACAAGTAAGATATACAAACGCGTTTTTTTTTTTTTTTTTTCTTTTTTCTTTACGCTGCCTCCGATCATCAAACTTTATATTGTACCGGAAGACGGTGTGTTTACCGTTGTAATATATTGCAAAAATAGTAAAATATTTAAAAAGGAGTACATTTTCTATATTCAATTTCGCATTATCTAAAACTGCAGAAAACGCAGAAATTTTACGAATCTTTGTAATGTTAAATAATGGCAAAAAATAAAATTAAAAAAGATGTATATCATTTTGTTATTGATAATTATATTCCGTCTTCTATTTGATAATGCAAAAATGATTGAATTTGATTAAAGTAGGCGAGAAATGCAATCTTTACATAAACAACTAGACAATGCGGAATTGGCTATAGAAATTAGAAACATTAACAGATCACATTCGCTTCTCGCAGAAAGCAATTTTATTACTTTCACAAGTCTGAGAAAATGGCACTGCTTGCACATTGTTTTCTTCATGCAAATCACGCTGTTACGTTTCTTTCTTTTACTTATTATAAAGAATCTTATTCAATGTTAGATAATGTGAAAAAAATCACATGCTGCTTTATATGAAGGTAGCCAAATTATGCGTTTGCTTCCTTTTTGAAACAAATATTTATAAAATTGCGCGACTCAATCGTATTTTACTCTTTTATAGAAAATAATAATGAATCAAATATGAGGATGCAAATGACTGCTGTGTAGTTCTCGGATCATTATTATGCAGAAGTTTTTTATATGTTGCTAAAATAAAACGTATATCATATGTATTAATTCCAATTATTAAAATACATATTCAATTCTCCAAATGCTTGAAAGTAAATAAAACGTATGAATATATAATTATTAGTACAAGAGAGAGAGAGAGAGAGATAAAGAGAGGATTGCTTTATATTTCAAAAATATAAGAAAGAGATACTGATGCACAGAGAGATTTCAATTGAACAACACAAACCCATAATTAATCCGAAATTAGGTAATACATCAATAAAAACATTATAGATTTCGGCTTTAATACATATTCGATCACAGAAGCAATATGAATATTTTCAACTATCATTGTACATTCATGGCAGGGGTTATATTATGATTTTAAAAAGAATATATCGACTAGTAAGGCATACCGAATAATTGGATTTAACTAAGTATACAATCACACAAGTCATAGACATTTGTTACCTCATATTTTTCACAAAGGTACTTGAATCACACAAGTTTGCATCAATCATTACTGCAATCTGATCAAATTAACGAATAATTAAGAATATTTTAATATTATATAATACCGTGATATATTTCAAAAATATTTAAATAAAATAATTATGAAAAACTGATCTATATCTGATCTAAGCAATTTTGAAATATTCACAAAATATTCAAAAAGATAAGGTAACATAAAATATCTTAAATTTATATAAATCATGTATAATAATTATGAAATAATACGAGAGCCATATAGTAGATTATATTCTTTTTCATGTCCATTCTTGTACAACGATAAAAAATGATCGAAATCTTTGCGGACATTGAGCAAGTATCTTTGCAAACAAGAATCTATATCTCGTTACAAATGAATAAAAGTTTTTATAATAGCTAATATTACAATCAGCCATATTATTTTATGAAAATATAACAAATGCAGTAATCATTTATATCAAAATTACGAGTGTAATTAAAGACAACACAGATTTATAGCAAGTACCTTTAGTTATAAATTGTGATATAAATGTTCAGCAATTTTCATTAGATATTACAATTTTTACGCAATTAATTATCATACAATATTCTAGTGATTATGTGTATGGTTTTTTTTTTTTTTTATCTGGATTGTGCTGGTAATTCTTCCTCGATGTTACAAATTTTCCTATTCTTGGTGTAAATTATGTAAATAAAGTAGATAATTCTATAATCTTCAATTAATGTACACAAACAAACGCAATTACAACAGTGCTCTGTTAATCCCAACATAGAAAAAGAATTATCGCACAAGACAGACCATATAAATATAAATATGTATATTGGTATTATTGTAATTTGTCAAAAATATAGTATTTAATTTAACCTGCTCTATTGTTGGTTTCTTTTGTGCAATAAAAGCAAAAAAAAAAATTGAATTCTTAAAAATCAGGAATTATACACATCTATAAACACAAAAACTTTCAACAAGATTTTGAAAGTAATTCAAAAGCATTTTTTTCTATATTAAAATACCAATAACATGCATAGGCTTTCTTTGTCTTTCGATATTTTGTATTTTCATTACCGACATATAATATACTTTTCTTTAATTTAATAATAATGAAAAAATCAAAATGTACTGATATACTATTATTAGCAATAAATTGATCCAATAGAAAATTTGATCTTTAGATATAATAGATATAATAATCAAACGTATATAATGTAATATTATATTATATTATGTGCTCCAAAATGTGAAAGACAATTGACGAAACCAACAACGGCGCCAGTAATATATAAATATTCAATTGTTTCTTTATTTCACGATAATATTAGCTAATCATTCACGTTGTCTCCTATTACTCTATTTTGTAGCTAAATTTGTTGCTTTCACAATAATTTACGTTCTTAATATATTTTATATTTTTAATTGTGTTATTGTGTTATAGAAGTAAAATAGTACAATATATTGTAATTGTTTGTATGTTTATTTAATTTTATTATTTTCTAGAAATATCATTTTTAAATTTCTGTTAAACATACCGCGATCGTAACTTTTCTCCGGTTGCTTAAAAATGAAGATTTTTTTTCATATTCTTCTCCGTGTATAAGAACCGTTTATGATTTGGATATGATCCCATTTTTATATGTGTAACCCTGTTGTCTTAAATACAAATACAATGGATAAAAGTTTGATCGCGGAATATCATTGAAAAATCCTTTAACATTCTTTATAAGTACCCGTTTTAACAAATCACTTGTAGGTAAACTCTACCGCAGTTACTCCTTTCATCAATTTTTGTAGATTTTCTTGTATCAACTAAATAAATTTCTCTAATAATGTTCAAAATATATATATTAATGCATAAAATGTGCCAAGTGTGTGAGAAAATATATAATGAAATTTTAACATTCTCGTACTTATAAAGAATGTATTTAATAAACGCAAGAGAAAATGCATTATTATAATGTTTAAATTCTAAGTAGTATTTTTGAAAATAGTGTTATGGTATATGCGGCCTCTAAGAAAATTAAAAGGATCTCTATGTATATCAAGTGAGATCCCATGTGACCTGCAGTATTAATCGAAAAAGAAAATAGAAGAAAAAGAGGGAAGAGAAAAACTCTTCTCTTATTTGGTTATTGTTTAAAAAGAGTAAATAATGAGAAAGAATGGAATCTTTCTCTTTATCTTTCCAATTACTCTACAATCTATTATTAATAAAGAGTAAATATCAACAAAAAGTGTATTTCAATATTTCTGTATGTTATCCTATTGTAGTGTATTATTTTTTTAGTTTTATTTTTTTTTTAAACAGTGTATCTCTTTAGCTTTTAGACTTTAGACCATATATACCATAATACGGAAAATGTTTTTCCTTTTTTATAACGTTATAGAGTTTGATATCAATCTATAATATAAAAATGAAGGAATAAAAACATTTATTTCTTTTTTGGCCTCACTTTTTGATACTAAACTATGGAGAGAATTAAAAGAAGAAAAAAATAAACAAAAAAGCAAAAACGATAACAACTCCTGTGAATATCAATAGTTAAGTAAATATATATATATATATGTATATATATATATATATATATATATATATATACACATATATATAATGTTATACCCCATTGTAATAGAGAGTTGACATATTAAGAAAAATAAAAAAAAAAGTTTAAATTCTATGAGAATTAATTCTGTATAAAATAAACAACTTACAAGTCGTCTATAAAAGTGTTCATTGAATTTTTTGTGTGCGGGGTATTATACTTGAACTTTTAATAATTTCATAGCTGTAATCACGTAAATATATTAAATAAAAGTAATCTTAAAAATTAATTATTGTAACATTTCATGCTTATATGAAGAAAAAATTTGATAATGTTGACCTATCTATTCTAATCGTTATATCTTAGGCAATATATATATATATATTTTTTATCATGACTATGTATAGTCATTTTTATCATAAAGTTTAACACACAACTACATCTTTAAAATGAATATACGCGTAGAGCCGGGTACATAGAGACGCGTTTCACGTCCTAATTAACACGCATTTAGCATGTCACTGAACTGTAACACGTATGTCACACATGTTTGACTTGTATTTTATATATATATATATATACATATATATATATATATATATATATATATATATATGTATATATATTTATGAGTTATTTTTTGATTAAATTGGAAAATCCTAAGTATCTCTAACATCCTTATATGTCTACAATTATAAAAACCTACAACATGAAATGAGGATAATTGGTTCAATAATCTACTTAAATTGATTGAATATTAACCTTTTCATTACTATCACACGCTATTTAATTCAAATGTGTTTTCTAATAATTCCATCGCGCAAATACACAAGTACACATATAAGCATATTTAAGTTTTAAAAGAGAATTGTATTACAGAAGATTAACAAAACATATACAAGCTACATTATAGAACAGAAAAAAAACATACATTTAATATATAAAATCTTTAAAAATATCAGTTATTGTAAATTTTATAATAAGTGTCGGAAGTATAAACATTTTTTCTAATAAATTGTAGCTTTGATATATCCTATAAATGTGAAAAGAGCAGCACAAGAAAAAGAAAGAGAAGATAAGGGAAAGTATAAGCGGTAGATATATCGATTATAAACAACAGAAAAAAAGAGAAGAGAAAACAAGAGCGATATAATATATGTATTTATATAATACCTTTTCAATATAATAAAATTGGTTACTACCTATTTCGCAGTTGTTTTATAAACTTCCGCGGTATTCTAATATTACAACTATAAGAAATCTGTGTGTGTATGTGTGTGTGGTGTATGTGTGTTTATGTTATTAGATATATAAAAATCTAGAAATTTTATATATATATAATATATATATGTACCTAATTTATATTTTCAATATTAGGTTTTCAACGAAAAATATAAAATTTGTTAATACTTATATATTTTATTCAGTACGAATCAATTGGAAAATCCTATTAAATATATATAGATTTAAATATAATAGAAATATCATTTTTCTTCTGTGACATA
This sequence comes from Cataglyphis albicans, assembly GCA_038406275.1. NCBI lineage: Eukaryota > Metazoa > Arthropoda > Insecta > Hymenoptera > Formicidae > Cataglyphis > Cataglyphis albicans. Next base: position 9,776,646 of record JBCAUJ010000075.1, on the reverse strand, counting down.
CGTTTCACAGCTCAACCATTGAAAAAAGATTTTCCCATTGTCAAATGGGAAAAACTTTTGTGTTGCGTTTATTATTATAATTTATTTATTTTAAACAATTATAGTTTTCGAGGTCCCGGAACTTTGTCGACAATCGCGATTATATTTTCGCGTTAAATGTTCTGTAATTCGCGCGTACGCAAATACTTTTATCGTAAATGTGTATATTTTAACACGCTGCCGCGAATATATATCTTGAATCATATATAAAATAAAACATTTTCTTCTTTAGAGGATATTGTTAGGATGCCATTCTTTGTAGAATTGTATTTAAAGATGTGAGAAATATCTGTTGAATATAATATCGAGAGAAAAATAACATAACGTAACAAAATTACAAGATAAAAAAAATCCTACCATATCCGTACTTTGGCGACGATAAATTAATGGTATCTTTATAAATAATCCTTATTATTCGCGGTACGTGCTTACCGCATTAAGAAACAGTTTTTATTTTTTGTCACTTTATCAGAGTACTAAAAATACAAGTTTTTGCAAAATCGTGGTACTACATACTTACATGATATTTTTTCAAAGACTGCCACCCGCCCTTCCTCTTTTTTTCTTTTTTCTATGAAGCGGAAATTGTAACAACAACGGGATTCTAAGGGAAGGTTCAGGTCTAACTTGTTGAGACGACTGGAGTCTGGCAGTACGGGCACTCGCGCTGATTCGGAGCGCACGTCGAACAGACTACGTAATGATTGCAGGGCGATAAGGTGACCGCACGATTTTGTTCCTCGCAAACCATGCACTTTGTTGCCGTTTCCCTATACAGCACCTTAGAATACAGCGATAGAATGTGAGCGAGCGTATACTCTATCATTTCTTTTCTCGTCATACTGGATTTATTTACAAATTAGAGCTATTTGCTTTATATATAGAAGAGGAAGGAAAGGGAAAGAAAAAGAAAAAAAAAAAAAAAAAAAATAAATAAATAAAATAAAATAAAATAAAATAAAATAAAAGCTTTCTCTATTCTTACCTTTTCCACTTCTTCGAGATCTGAACGCAATTGCGATTGAATCGATTTCAAGGTAGCTATCGATAACGATCTGAGCTCGCTTATTCGTCTCACTGAATGAAGATATGGGCCGCCATTAGAAGTCTCATTCTCGACCCTGAGCGCTTTTATCTGCATTAAAGCCTGCAAAAAATCCATTCCGACAAATTAGATTTCGATGAGAGAAAGGCGCTCAGTTAGATGAATTAAAATATTTACCTCGTCCCTCTGTTGTTCGGCTATACTGGCCTTTCTTTTTGCCTCCTCGCTTTCCATTTGCCATGCCGCGCAAGCCGTGCGCGCTTGATTAATACGTTCATCCCATGTTGCTAATTGTGCACGGCTCGAGGTCAATTCATCTCTAAGTCTTTGTACCTACGACATATACATGTATAACCGATACTATCTCATTTCCGAAATATCTGAGAAAAAAAACAAAACTCTTCAAAATCGATTCTAACCTCAGACAATGATCCAGTATTACTTGGGCTAATGGAAAATGGATTGACCAATGGAGATGCCGGCAGAGTGGATTGCGTGCGTGACGGGGACATTCCTTGATTCGCGAAATCGAATAAGCTGCTATTGAATCCACTAAGCTTAGAAGTTGAGCTGCTAAGCTGCGAAATATGATTGCTAAATGGATCCGATATCTGATTCATAAATGGCAATGTCTAAAAATAATCCAAGAAACGTCAGTAAAACAATTTCAAGGTTCCTCGTACAATTATCAACATATGTATATAAAAATAACATCAACTTACAGATTCCATGGAATCTTGATGAGAGAATCTTGATCCAGTGAGAAAACCAGTCTGTAATTGTTGAAGTGGACTCGATGTTGATGGCGAATAATTAGTGAGTACAGAACGTTCAGTCATGCCGGGTATATTGACCGGAGCTGAGCTACCGAGTAGACCAGAGCTGGCTAGGCCTGCTGATATCGAATTGCCGATCGGTGAATTTGTGTCCCTATGAATTGAATCGACTAAATTTAACGGATCATCTAAATGTAACTCGTCTAATGCGTTTCCTGAAAAAAAGATCAAATTGTCGATGATATCGTTTTGTTATTATGTTGAGTAGCGCGCATAGCGAATAAAGGTAAACGTCCCACGCATATTAAAAATAGCTTACCTACTACAGATTCGACAGTGTCGTTTGAATAAAATGAATTTGACAACGGTGAAACAGTAGTTGCTAACGAATGACTACCTAACGTACCATTCAAATTGTACGCAATGTAGAGGCTTTGCTTCTGTTGAGCTTTTTCAGCTTTAGTCAACAATGGATCACTATCAATTGCGATCATTTGCTTTCGAATTTCATTCTGTTAAAATCAATGTCATTAATTGTGATTAATTGCAGACGTGTGTGTGTGTCTGTGTGTGTGTGCATATTATATTTCAAAAAATAAGACTTACTTGTATGAGAGAACTGGGATTATAGAGTATGCTCGTAAGTTTTTGCTGCGCAGCCGTATTTATGCCGGAATTGGTATTATTAGAATTATGCAGTTGAGCACCAGGTGCCTTGCTATGAGAACTGTTACTACCTAAACTGCTAGTGCTGGCAGATTCCGAGACTTCACCGCTCCCATTCTGTAATTCAGTCGACACATATTTATATACATTAATACATATATGTGAACATGTAGATCGCGAATCTCTCTTATCAACTGAATCTATAGATACAAAAACGCTTATCGGATTCTCTCAATTTCTGATTTTTCCAACAATTTCCAAAAATTTGTTTTTCTCTCTCTATTTCTTTTTTACTTAATTTTATTCGAGTCTAAAAGTAATGTCTATGATGTATCGAGAAAATCAAGACTCACACTACTGTCACTAAGTGGTTTATCCTTCTCGTGTGAGCGCTTGTCGGGTGGAAGAGCGTTGCTGAGTATGTCGGCCAGATTCGCGCCGCAATCTATAGGTACCGCCATATCCCTCGCCAGGCTCATTTCTTCTGTTGGCAACACTGCTTCCATCAACCCACCATACCAACGTCCCAATATATCAATTTTGAGATACAATTTTGACGACTAAGATTTATCATTTATCATTTATCAAATATTAAAATTATCATTTATTAAGCTCTATGTGTGTACTGGAATTCCAAATGTAATTTGTGTAAAAGAAATTTTACGAAGCCGCAACCGATTGCATATCATTATGGAAATTTGTGATACTAAGAAAAGACGACAGATTATTCCGCTCTCGTATCAGAGCGATAGTGATAATCGAAACAGATTAATGTTTATATTTATATGCATTATCAAATTATGTACATTAAATATACACACAATACATGTGTATATTGTTAAATTGTATAAGACAAGTTTATAATATAATAGAATTGTTTTACGTACGATTGATGAGTGTACACTCACGGTCAACATGCGCGAAAGCGCAAAAGACTCCGCGTGGACAATAGCCGGCCTGTTGCACATCGTTGCATTTGGTGGATTTGTAGATCTCAGGATGGAATTGTTGTTCCGTTCTTGTATGGCAATACGTGCACGCATCTCCCTGCTCGCAGTTGCCCGGCTCGCCCCATTCCTCGCCGTGTTTCACATTCGGACATGGCGTCGATCTAATTGCCAATTGACATGCAATTTATTTATAAATATTTGTTTACCGCATAGCTCTCTCATTCGTGATTGCGTATTTTTAATCGACTGCTCGTTTTACCGATATTTATATTTCCGTGGACTGCGCCTCTTATCCTTGCTGTTGTGATATTGCGGACAGGCGTAGCCCTGTCGGCACAACCTCGGTGGTCTTTTGCACGGCTCGGTCTTATAATTGCTCAGCACATAATTCGTGTCCTGCCACTTTGGATCCTCGTTCATCAGATTTCGCTCCTTGTCGAGTATATTAGGTCCGTTGGATGAAGAATTTGGATCCGAATCGGGATTTTCCAACGCCTGAATTTCCTTGATATCGTACACGGGCGGACGCAAATCGTGATTGCCGTGGGCAAAGGCGCAATGCGGGCCATTTTTCACGCAAAATCCACGCGTGTCAGTGTCGTGGACGCACATGCATGTCTTGTAGTAACGTAGATGATAACGTCTCTCTGTATCACCCGCGGTACGATGCAAAAATGGACACCTGTTTAACAACGAGATAACATTTTATCATTTTCGTCAAGTTATAGTCAATTATTGCACTCGTGTTCATTTTTACATTACTTTATTCTAAATTATATTATATGCTTAAATTAATCATACACATACAGTTAGTGATTAGGTATCTCTCAAATAATTGATTTTAATATGCATCTTTATGTTTCTTTTTCCGTTTTTAACCATTTAATATTACTTGATTTAATTAAAGCAATTATTACATATATCTACTCATCTTATTTGTTCCTCACATAATATTTATTCGGTATTATTAGCTTGTTCTTCTTAAATTTATATCTCCCCGCTCTTCTTCGTCAGTTACTAATTATATTTATTATATTTCTATAATAATTGTTCATTATCAATTATTTATTATCGTATTTTTTGCTATGTAAATTACTTTTAATTTATAATTGTGCGTATATTTCTTTTCCAAAGAATTAATTTTTCATAATAAATAAATAAGCGAAACAAATAAATATTGCACGATATTAACGTAAAAAGAGTTTTAATTGTTATTTTGGGGCAGATTTCTTTTTATTGTTTCGAATAAGCAACGAGAAATTGAAATTAATATTTTATTGCTACTATAATGCCTAATAATAATATATGGCTAAAAAGATTTTTAACAGAGTGACGAACAAAATTGTGACATGGAATCACTTTACAACGTATATTCGAATGAGATTTGGATACGTGTTACGATTCTTTGTTGTGCCATCGTGCCGCGAGGCAAAATCGATAAAAGCAAGCTCCTTTGTTCGACAATTCGTAACACTGGGAATTTTGGAGAGTTTATCGTATGCTCGCAATCATTCGATGAAGATCACTTTATGTACATCCATCAAACGCAATCAAAAACAATTTAATCGTCAATTAAAAATATCTGTAAATTATCGTTCAAATTTCACGCGACAATGTTTTTTGCATAGAAAACGAAGATAACTCTTTCATCTCTTTTATCTCTTTACAAAAAAGATACTATAATTAAACGCAATCTTTTTTGCAACTATTTACAAAAAAATATAATCATGTTAATAAGAAATACAAACTATGCAAACTATAAATAAAAAATGTGAAGAAATGTGCTATGACAGGCGGGGCAAAAAATTTTTATTTTTAAATAAGACTCCAAAGAAAGTCATTTATTTTGTTTCTCGTTAGGATGATTTATTCGTGATGATTTGTCTAATGTTGTTGGCTACAAATATCCGCGTACATTTATGCAAATATGTATCCCCGCAGGTGTATCGCGTATGTTGTATGTATATATGTTGGCGTTGTCGAAATAAAGTTACAAAACGTTGAAGCGAGAGATGCGTTGTTAATTTATGCGCAAGTAATAATGTAATTTCATTGTTTGCAGCAAACATATGATTATATGTAAAACTAATATCGCGAAAAATCAAGGATTTTTAGTATCTGTTTTAGTAAAAGAAACCGTTTTTCTACCTTGAGACCAAGAATGAGGGGAAAAAAAGAAAAGAACAGGTTGAAAGACAGCTTGAAAAAAAAGAATGTAATAATTTGCGCGTGAGAAGGATCGATCGTGAGCCACAAATTGTCTATACATATGTACATATATCCCAAAGTGATTAAACATCATTGCGTAAATCGTATCGTTGGAAGGGTTTTATGGAAAGCATCGTTTTGTCGACTGAAATGTTACGTTGCATCTTACCGGGCAAAATTACGCGAAAATTACGCGTGTGCGTTACGCCATATACACGTCAACGACCATCGCAAAATGACGCCGCGCGAACAAAGTGCGTCTCTTCCTTCCCTTTTTTTTCCCCCGCTCTCTAACCTCGATTTCCGATCTCTCGTAACCGAGATCGCGAGGAATGTCCTTCCAAGTCCGGGTTCTGAGAAGCATTTTGTATAATTTAACGCGCGGCAAGGCTCTCCCCGCAAAATCTTTGGAATTCGATACGAGAGAAAGGTGTAACCACTCAAGTTCGCAGCGTGTACAATTAAGCTAAAGCGTGCCCGCGAAGAGTTACAGTTGAATATATCTTTAATTGATTTAAATAGATTAGTAGTCGTGCGATAAAACGCGATACGCAATTTCGGGCGACGTATTTTTCTTTTTTTCGCTCTTGTCCCCGTTCAAGTCCCAAATAACAACAGTAATTTCTTTGCGGGGGATGACAGAGCGACGAGCGCGGTAAAACGTAAATACACATATGTGCGCACGCGAGGCACGTACGCCGCGCTACGTGTACATATGGGTCGCGCGTACATATGGAAGGTATATGTATGTACGTATATCACATCCATCGCTTATCGATGCGCCATAAGCGGCGAGAGGCGAGGCGAGTTGAGTCGAGTTGAGTCGAGTCGAGTCGAGTCGAGTCGAGTCGAGACGAGACGAGACGAGAGGTGAGAGCGTGCCATTTTTGCACGCGCGCGCAAATACGCACCAACGCACGTTACGGCACCGTATCTACACCGGCGAGAGAGTAAACGTCAATTTTCCCGTGTAACAACAATGTCGCGAAAGGTTGTTTCATCTTGCCACTTCGATATACACATATATGTATATATAGTACATGTTATCCATTCACTCTGTATCTACATGAACAAGGCCACATGTATAGTATACGATATAACGACAAGGATAAAGAAACGACACAATTGTAATAATAAAATAAAAACTTACTCGTCCCCATCGGGGCAGATGCCAGTGGTCTCGTCGTATTTGGTGCAATAATTGTCGGCGCTATAGTTGAAGGTGCGGTCCCTCTTTCTCACCGGTCTGCGCCTCCGTTGGTTCATAAAGTGCCAGTTGAAGCACGTGAAGGGTCTGTGCTGCGTGCATTTGCGTTGTATGAAGAGAGGACATTGCTCGACGCGGAATTCTTTCAAGTATCTGGAATGCGAATCCGCGGTACTAGACATTATTTTTGCCCGAGATCTTGCTACCTCCTTGTCGCTGCCTCACCGCCGTGTCGTCTTCGCTCATACATGTACAATTTTTGCGGATCGTAGGACGCGCGCGTCGCGTATAGTCGCGTTCGTTGCTCGCGACTCTCCCGTTCTTCTCTCTCTCTCTCTCTATCTCTTTCTCTCCCCTCCTCTCACACGTTCATTCTCTCCCTCTCATTCTCACGTTCGCAAACGTTCTCTTTCCCTCTCTTTTTCGTTCTCACTCTCTCTCTCTCTCTCTCTCTCTAGTCGCACCGTTACCTTCCACTTTTATTCTCTCTCTTTCTCTCTTCACTTTCTCTTTTTCTTTCTCTCTCTCTTTCCCCCTCCCTCCCTCTCCCTCAATATATATTTTCTTTACACTGCACTTTCGGCGGTGGTCCGCGCACTTTCCGGCACAAATGGCCAACTCACTATCTTTCGCTCGCTCGCTCGCTCACTCTTTCGCTCTCTTTTTCTCTCTCTCTCTCTCTCTCTCCCTTACATTCGCTCGTTCGCTATATTTTTTTCTCCCGATATACGACGACAGATATCTATATGCACAGTGCACGCGACTTATACCGCGTTCCTCCGCACGAGTTATCTCACTGATCTCACTTGGACTGGTGTCCCGGTCCGAGCAACGGGCGCTACTTACGTGTAATGATTTGCCTTTTCCGCCTGAGCTGTCAACAAAGGTTTCGAGTCGGACTTCATCTTGGATACAACAACGCGAGCCGACCAACCGCGCTCGCGCACCAACACACGCACTAACACGTACGGTGTACTCCACCGTCCAACACGGCGCACCGTCTCGATCGTCGTCCTCGTCCTCGCCGTCGCCGTCGCCGCCACCGCCGCTGCTGCCGTCGTCGTCGTCGTCGTCGTCGTTGTTGTCGTTGTCACCACCAGCAACACTACCACTACCACTCCCGCTATCGTTACCGCCACTGCCACCGTTGCTGTCGCCGTCGCGGTAGCCGTTCCCGTCGTCCCCGTCGTCGACGTCTTCGTTGCCGCTACCGTCGTTTGTACTCGTATCAGTTTCTTTTCGTCGTTCCTCTTCCCTTATCCTCGCCCTCGCCAACCGCCCGGTCTTGGCCCTATACGCGCAAATCCTATTGGATGAGGAATGCGGACGCGCGGCACGCGCGACGCAATATACCCTATACGTGCCTTGGCGAACCAATCGCCATTTCCCCTCACGCTCACGTGACGCGATGTCTTTCAAGGTCATTAATGTTTTGGTTTAACGCGTGAACAGGCGTCCGCGATTCGACGGCGATGCGTGACACCGGATCGCCGGTATAGCTGTCGTTGTCCTCGTTTAACCTTTTTAGAAATTTATACACATTTGGTTTTAGATAAATTTAAATCTTTCATGCGCGACGCCTTGTTGATTCTTTTCGGAAAAAAAGAACCTAGAGTCGATGATCTGTCTCAAAAAATATTTTGGCAACTTTTACTATCTATTTTCAATATTTTCAATATTTTCACTCTCCTTTCTCCTTCGAAGAATGTTAACGATCTTAAATTCGATTTATCGAAACATGAGAATAAAAGAAGCCGAGAATGTCTCCTTGACGTTATGTTTTTTTCTCATTTCGACATGATATAGAAATGGATTGCTCACCTTACATATTTACCGCTGCATTCGTTTTCCGTCATTGTGCAGTTGTTTGTCATTGATTCTTTTGGAATTGCGCGCAAAATCGATAGTTTTCTCTCTCTCTCTCTCTCTTTCTCTCTCTCGAAATAAAAACTCGAGGCAAATCACGTCATTGATCAAGCAGTCTCAAAAGAGAATTATATAATTTTATTCAAAATTATCACTCGTGTTGCATTTAATTATTAACTATCATGATAGAAAAATATTTTTCATAAGACGCAGAAAATAGGGGAGAATGGGCGCATTCGCGAGATAAAATTGTGTATACGATCTTTTCAATCTCACTTTCATTGAATCGCCTTCATAGACATAAAATATATAGATGGGAAACTAACCTATTCCGCGAGGGCACTAATAATTTTCCGGCGCGGCTCAAAACATTATCCACCAATCACGGAATCATAGCCGAAAGGAACCGAATAAGATTGCATTCCAAATTCCAATCTATCCGTCTTTAAAGACCTATCTAGATGGATTTATAATCGCGCACATAAGGAATTTGATTAGTTTATATTTCCATAAACACATGCGTTAGCAGAATCAGATTGTTTTGAAATTTTATGCAATTAAATACATGGTTTCAAATCACATATTATTTAAATGATCGATCAGACTGATTTGAAACGATATAACATTAGTCCAACTTTTCATCCGACAATCTACTATTCGGACAATTTTAAATCAAGTTAAAGACTTATCATTTATATTATGACAATTACTATATAGTACTATATTTATATATCCTCAAGTTCTGAACTGAACTGTTTTAAACTTTGCGCGAATCGGTTTAACAAAATCATTCAATCATTTTCTTTCGTTCTTTCGTAAGCCTATTCAAACAATTTGATTATAATTTACAAACTATAGCCGAAAATCATCTTAGAATTTCCATATGTTATACTAGTATTAAAATCTAAATCAAAATTGGGAATGTGTATTACTTTGTGTATTACAGTAAATTTTATTGAGTAAATAGTTTCTCACTATTGGTGTTTATTATATATTATAATATCGTAATGCGCTGAAACTCGCTAATTCGCTTTTTTTTTTTTTCCATATCTACAGAATCGTAATACATATACTTTTTTATGCAGTGTTTCTTTAATTGCAGCGCACGCTATCGTTTAAATAAGCTTATCTCGATTCACAACATGTTGGGGAATATATATAACATCTATTGTAATTTTATTAAAAAAATAAAACATACATGAACGAGGAGGAAGGGGAAGCTTGAATGTACAACATTAAAATATTTCCTGAAATGTTAGATATACATACGTGTTAAAAAAGCGCATTCGTCTCGATGAAATAAATTATACGAGAATAACAATTACATATGGTTCAATTTATACTCTGTACATTATTAAATTAAATGAGATGTAATCGATAACATCCATTACTATTTTTATAATGGAAGTTTGGCGATTTTACAATTAACTTGAATAAAATAATTATCGCGCAAGCACATACAATTATAAGCATATATCTTTATCGGCGAATCGCCATTCAGCATATCCGTAAATACGGAGAGTATATGTAACGTTACGTTAACAAATTTATTTATACAATTGGCTATCTATATACAGTATATCAATATGAGTATATATTTAATATAATATTAAAGAGAGACTTTGCTAATCTTATCTGTTGCACTACTATCCAGGATATTTTTTTACTTTTTTTCTCTTTTTAAATTTTTCCTTTCTTATATAAGGACTTGAAAATCATTATTTTTAAATAATGATCATATTTGCCTAGTGTTATTTGAATTTATTCTAAGAAAATAAATTGAAAAGAGCCAATAATTAAAGTTTCCTATTTAAACTTTGGTTTTGAGCAGGCAAATTTGACAATAAATATTACGACAAATAGTATTAGCATGTAATGGATTTTTAATAAAATCTAGATATGTAACAAAATACGCGAAAAATAGACATACTTACATGATAATTGATCCGTAAATATGTTCTCACTTGGAAGATATCTTGTTTTAAACATTCCAAATTTACACTTTTGATTAAAATTTTTTAATAAATGCTTAGTTTGCATACTGATTAAGAATCCATATTTTACTTTTAGTTAAAATTGAATAATGTAATTTTTTAATATATGGACATCATTTTGGATGGCAAAGGTTGTTATCTAAGATTGAATTCAAATCTATAATTGCAACTCTCTTTTTCTTTATATATCATTTATAAACACGATGACGAGAGAATCATTTATTCGGCGTATATAATGGCGAATTTAATTCAGACGGTTGTTCCGTACGTGCTGAACATCACTCTGGTGGTATCTGTATCGAGAGTAACATCTTCCGGAGACGCTAGATCAACCTTTATGGATCCAGAATTGTTTCGTTTTCGCGTCATACCACCGCCCCAATTCGACAGAGTCCAATGGTAAGTCTCGCCATTTTTTTCGTTTGCCACGGCAGTCTCCTGCGTTGTCTCATTCTCCTTCTCCAAACCAGTCTCGATCGAGACAGATGATTGTGACGCGACGGAATCGAAACTAGAATCACCACCACCGCCGTCGCCGTCGCCGCCGCCGCCGCCGCCTCTGTATCGATTTATGCATTCCGTTGCCATCTCACCGGGAGATTCCTCAATGGCTCGTAAGATATTTTGACATAGTTCCGAATCGAGAGGTATCGGATCCTCCGAGTCGCGATTATGTATGGTTACCGCTATATGAGCCGGATGCGGTATCGGTAGGGGAATCACCAACTTCTCTGCACTGTATGGACGAATCTGGCGTTTCCACGGTTGCCACCGTCCTTCGGAACTGTTGTCGTTTGTCATTGCGTGTCTGCGGATCTTTGTCGACGTCAATAGTCCGCTAGTATCACTGCGAAGAATCGTGCTTATTGTATTTTTAAAAAACTTGACGATTCAACTAAATAAATCAATTCAAAAGAGATAATTACCATCGCTTATCAGCCTTTCTGCTGTTGCTGGTTTGCTTAGCTCGCGGATTAAAAGCAGATACCTCGAGATATGGACTGTGTATTTGAATATTCCCGCGTGGTGCGTAAACAGCGCCAAGCAAATCAGGCCCGTTGATGCCACCTAGCTCCGTACTGTGCACCATGTCCGTATATCGCGACAGATCAACTCCTGGATGTGGTTCTAATCTGAATTTAGTATCGGAATCGTCGAGTGGTTGTAGAAAATCCAGACTAAAAATGTCGGCGTACATAAGCCCTGCCAGGCCTGCCCAGTCACATACCCCTAAACCTTTATTTTCCCAAAAATCTTCCTCATTGCCGGATAATCTCGCCAAAACATGAGTGGGATATAGACGTTCTAGCATCAGTGCTCCTTGCTGTATGACCACCTACAATTTTATTTTATCAATATTACAGACTGTGCGCATACATATAAATTTATAGAAAATAAAGTACGTAGAATCACTCACGCATAGGATTTTGTGAAAAATAATTACCTTCAAGTCAAAAGTAGTTAATTTTATTTTACTCCTCACCGCGACGCCGAGACCTGTCTGCAAATTCTTTCTTCGACGATCCAATTTCTCATGTAATACGGCAATCAAATCTTTGGCTTCTTTCTCGAGCGATTTGTACGGATCCTTTGTCTTTGCGAGACTAGCGGCAAATGGACCGAAACAGGCTTCGACAAACTGAGTAAAATCTCTCTGCGGTTGAGTAATTAATCTCTCGATTTCTTGTTGAAAAGCCAGCAATTCGTCCAGTTCTAACTTTGCTTCAAATGCGGCTAATGCTTGTTCCGCTCGTATCTGACGAAAATATAATTTCAATTTTACAGATTTTATACATTGCTGGATATTACACAATGTTTATCTACAAAGGAGCAAAACTCACTTGATAATAATAATCCGAAGCTAACCCTGGTCCAGCTATTCTCTTTACGACAAAACTATCGCTTGCTGGTATCCGACCTCTGTTTTTAATCACTAGATGGAACATTGCTGTATCCCAGAGCACTCTGACCCAGTAACGTATCACAGCAACTGTGAAATAGGATTATTTTTCGATATAAGCACACATAATTTCTTGCATTCTTTACTAAAGTCAGTATTTTATTTACTTGTAAGTATTACGAATGAAATGACTGGGCACAGAACAAAGGCTACGAATAACGCCGCTATTGGTTGTAGACATCCTTGAATACCAATGTTCCAGAGTAATGCTTCCACTACCACGAGATATCGATTACGGCTCGGTTCGGGGCTATCCAAGTCCATGATAAGTGCCATAAACGCATGCAGCGTCAGTGTAATTAAAGGCATCCTGACAAAATTGAAGAGTTTAATTGCGCTAAAAAAAAGAAAAAAAAAAGAAAAAAAAAGAAAAAAAACATCCGCAAGTAAAAAAAATTATCGCGCATGAAACTAACCATAAGACTGCGGTGAGAGCAATCAGCAGTGAGCCAACACTCGCCATAATACACACCACGGGAAATATAAACAATATGATAATCGTGCCCAGCAGACCCTTAACACCATAATTCCATAGTCTATTTAGATGTCGAGTCATACCTTTGCCGATAAATCCTAAGGGGGCAAGAAGGATATCATTATCATTATTATTATTGTTAATATTATTATTATTAGTAGTACTAGTGATTTTTTTCTTGATATTGTATATATATGTCCCTTGTTATAATTGCACCCATCAAAATGAATAAAGAAATTTGGTTACAAAATATGTTTTATAAGAATCTGATTGAGATTGAACTTACCTGTGTCTGGTTCAGTTTCAAAATGTGTTCGACTTTTACTGATGTGCCTCCAAAGCGCTATTAATCGAGAGCAAAGAGTAGGCATCTGTGATGACTTTCTCGGGAATAATGTTCCGTTCAATTGACTCAATTCTAAATCGGGGGTAAACGATTGCACCAACAATAAAGCGCGAAAAGATACTGGACTACACCAGGGTACGGCTACGCCCAATAAAAACATTGCATTCCAAGTCCAACACCACGTCCTGGCGATGTAATTTATCCAGCGCCACATCGGCCATCTATTATATTGCGATATTATTACAAGGTCCTAAACATTAGGATCTGGATAATAGTCTTATGTATTGATTCAAATACCTTGTTGTAGTTGTATGTACAATTTCTCTTTCGACTAAAAAAACGGGTTGGCTGGGATCAGCGCGAGGTGTTGTAATAGAAGTTGGAGTGTTGCTCAATACGGTCGGAATGATTTCTGATTGGCCTTGAAAATTACGTCTTATTATCCAGTTCCTTGGTAGCCAGATTTGCGTGGGCCATTGGAAAGTCCTTGTCGGAGTTTTGACCTTCCGCAGTTCTTTCAGAAGAACTGGCTCTCTCTGAGAAATGGATAAATTCAACAAAACTTTTTACCAAACCGTCAATAAAATAAAAAAACATGATTAAAATTAAGCATTTTATTATATACCTCTTTCATAAAGGTTAAATCACGATTAAGAAAGTAAATTGTTTGCGTGAGATTCTGATGACTGCAGAGCGTCAGAGCTTCCTCGTGAGCGCTCCATTCGCATTCCTCGATGAAATTTTCTTCAGCCTCCCGCATTCGATCGCGCATCCATGGCTGTATTCGCGACAAAACCGGATGCTCGTTTTCAATGCGACGTCGCAGAGAATCTTTGGTTTGCGATAGTTTCCGTTGCATGTTCTCCACCGCTCGATGCATCAGCACGACCGATTGCGCTTGTTGAACCAGCAGCTGAGCAATACCGTCGCCTAACGCGAGAATGTCTGGATGCGATAAGATATTCGAGTATACCCTTTGCAAATATTCACGCATCACCGCTTCATTAACTTCCTAAAAATATCGATGTTGATGTATGCTAAATGCATTACTTTATTTCTTATACAAAATATATAAAATATAGGATATATAATTTTTCTTTTAAGCGCGGATAGTTTACGCGCATTGATCTTTAATGCAAAAATTCCTTACTCGTTCTATTTCCTCATCCGGTTTCTTTTGTGCTCTCAATTCAGATATCAGTCTTTCTCTAAAGTGAAGGAACCAGCCTCTTGTCTCTCTCTCCAAAATTGCAACAAGCGTCGGCAGAGCCTTCCTAATTATGTCCCTGCTAAATAGTCTTAGATCGACCGCGGCTCCACCGGGTGTCCCAAATACAAAAGGGATCGAAACAGGCAATAGCTGGGACGATTCTCTTTCCACTTCAAATTTTTCAGTAGTTGCTCGACGTAGTTGTTTCTTTATAAATCCACAAAGTAATTCCACAGAATCCTCATATTCCGGCTATAATGACATAGTGAAAAAACGTAGCGTCAACGTTCAAGTTTACATATTAAAGACATTGTAAAATCTTACAAAAAAATGAAAATATATAATAATATATCTTACCCGACAGACCAATTCCGCTACCAAGTATCGACAACGTTCTTCCCTAATTTTAGCATCTAAATTATGTGCCTGAAGCGATGGCACGCCAATTATAATATCTGCAAAATACATATATATTATATATGTATAGCATAATAGATATGTATAATGCAGTGTCGATAATACGGATGTATAACGTTTAAACGTCATACAAACATATATATACATACGAGCGCGCATATGTAATAAAAACGCACGAAGGAACACCGAGAAACTGCTCACCGAGAAGTCGTAATAGTCCCGTTAGTAGAGCCTTAAGGGATTGTGAGACACTAAAGCAATGAGAAATTAATCTAGCTCTCGCCGTTACAACAAGAAATCTAGTCGCCAGGGCGAGATCCGTGAGTAACGTGTCTCGCCGTCTATCTCGGCCGCGCTGCAGAAGACCGCTCAGTCGCCATCGGTGCGTCTGTCCGGCAAAGTTGATCGAGTCTACTTCGAACTCTCTGCAAGACGAATTTTTGATTAGCCGCGCGATAAAGTTTCCGATCAAAATCGTAGAAAGCGTTAATATTTTACAGATAGTTTACTTTATTTATGCAAATATGTTGTAATATAGACAAAGTAAAGATAGCACTTTTACTGTTACAAAACTATTTTCATATAGCGATAAAATAATCTATTCATTTCCTAGTTTCACCACATACTTGTTCGATGGCATCTATATTGAATTTCATATATTCAATATATAATTATAATCGACTAATTATAGCAATACAATTCGCGCTAAAGCTCATGGTTTCTTCTTACAATGATTATGTATTACAAACAAAAATCTAAACTAATAATATAGATAACAGCTAAAAATATATAATTTACAAATTGTGTGCCGTGCGACATTTATATTATATGATTACGCACGTTCAATCTTACATCAATCTGCAATTTCAATAGCGCAAAAAATTACATAAATAATTTATCTCAATTATCTCTCCAACGCATTGCAAATGAACATTTAGGATAGATTAATCGCAATGCGAATGAAAGATCATGCTGTGAATATGTCAAGTTTCCGCGCAAAAAATACCGACTTATATGTTTAAACATTTTTTAACACATTTTTATTATGTTTCAAATATTGTATGTGTCGCTAATGTGTCACACGTACCCGCATCTTCGAATGCTCTCCAATTGAGTGGCATTTAGCTTCTTCGGCTTTCCATATTTATCCTTGTGTAAGCTTTACAGAAATCGTTAAAGCATATATCAGATACGTACACGCAGAGAAGCAAAAGGATCGCTTTATTTATCCGGCGCAGAAAGAGAGAGAAAAAGAGAGTGTG
The DNA here is from genome assembly GCA_038406275.1 of Cataglyphis albicans. NCBI lineage: Eukaryota > Metazoa > Arthropoda > Insecta > Hymenoptera > Formicidae > Cataglyphis > Cataglyphis albicans. The sequence goes on along the minus strand of JBCAUJ010000075.1, from coordinate 9,760,225 downwards.
ATACTCTGCGTATATCTTATTCATTAAAAACGCAAGTGAGTTATATTGATATATACAGTTTCAAAATTTACATTTGCTCATTGTTTTCCGAATATCGCTATTTATCAATCGTCAAATCAACAGATTTAACGATTTATCCCAACACGGGTTTTTTATATATATATATATATATTTAATTATAAATATATATATATATATATTTAATTATA
>JBCAUJ010000075.1:9742445-9759916 GCA_038406275.1 Cataglyphis albicans | reverse complement strand
ATCCCAACACGGGTTTTATATATATATATATATATATTTAATTATAAATATATATATATATATATATATATATATATATATATATATATAGTCTTTTTACCCACTTGTTCCTATACTATATGACATCTTTCTCTACTGCCTATATATCTACTGTCGCTACGCAATGTAATGTATAATTATACAAAATTACGACTAGCTAACACAATTGTTAGTTGTTAAAAGAGTAAAAAAGATTGGAAAATATTCATATAAAAGAAAAGATTTACCCTCGCTCCCTGATGCTTTCCAATTGTTTGTTGGTCAATCTTCTTGGCTCGCCCTTGCTGTCTACAGCAACGGCGTCCAGCTCGTCGAAGCTGGGTGCCACAAAAAGATCCCTTAGATGATATTTTTTTCGCGCCAACGTGTCATCACCCTCCGTGCACGAGGACAATGGCGGTGGCAAAACGATGGGGAAAGTTCGCCAGTGATAGAGAAATTGTTGGGCCACTTCCTTGATGTTGTGTACCAATGTCTCGACTTCCGCTGGAGCACCTCGCAAATGCGAAATGTCGAATTCCACCGGTTCTTTCTGAAAAACGACGATTATGTTAGAATTTAATAGATTGAGGGAAGCAAAATGCGGCGCTGCTTTTCTTTTTTCATTATATATGTACATATTTATTTTTATTTTATTTTTTGAGTTATTTTATATTTTTTATTTAAATTTGACTTTGATTTTTTATATCGAACACATCGATTGCAAAAATTTTACACTCTATACATCATTTTATCATACTGGATGCGATTTGAAAAGAAAAAAAAATCTATTTATTCTAATCTAGATGGCTGTACGAATAAATATCAATACACATAAAATGAATACACGTTGTCTAAACAAGTAGCCTACAAAATTAAATTTCTAATAATTATATACATAACATATAATATAACTTTTCTCTTCAAATTATATATATTTATAATTTATACACAAATAATATTTCAATTTTTTAATGATTTTTCATTATTAAATAAAAAGATGTTTGGTAGCAGACGTGTCACAAATGTCTCTCCAAAGCATTTTTATTTTTGCGTTACCTCGGGTTGGAGTCCATCTGCATTCTCTCGATGATGAGGCTGCTGAGGATAGGCTTGATGATTCGGTCCTGTGTTGGCGGAATTGGCGGAAACTGAGTTTAGATTGTGGGGCATCTCGCGCGTGAAAAGTGTGCGCGGCGGCTGGGGTCAGCTGCCCCGTATACCAACTATCTCTTCATATACCATGCTGCTGGTAGCCACCATTTATCATTTTATGCTGCAAATCAAACGTAAGAAGAATCGTTTGAATCACGTCAAGAACCAAAAAATGGCCGTCTAATCATTTATAAGTCTGTCTATTATGAGGGAGAGGTGCAATTTTATTGGAAAGACAAAATGAAGATGGAATGTCTCGCGTATTTTACTTTAAAATTGAAGTTAACACGTTCAGTTTTATACATTAAATTATTACAGATATTATTTTATGTATTAATTAATATAAAAATTGCTACTTATGTAAACTATTCAAAGAAATATTCAAAAAATATACAATTTCTCGATGGGATATATATAATTCATATAAAATAAAATTATGAAATTATAATACAATAACACACACATACATGAGATGATTGAGATTTAAAACGCATTAGCAAGAGCTTTTTTTATCGAATACGGATCTTAAAGGAGGTAATGCCTGCTTCAATGCAGCGATCAAAGCCATGTGCAACGGGAAAAGGCTAGACAGAATACATGTAGAGTTTTATAGATACGATAAAAATATCCAGCAGCAACAGGGAACAAGAGTGAGCAGAATGCGAGGGACGATGCGCGTCGTCGTTCGTCGCGTGTGTGTGGCGTGCGGTACCTAGTCAACTTTGGCTTTGGCTGAATGTGCGAGATCTATTAACTGATTATGTTCCATTAAACGTTTAAGATTCTGAACATTCCACTCTTCTTGCCGTTATATACATATATATATATATATACGTCATTGCGTATGTTTTAAATTACCGCTCTCATGCGGTTCATATCGCGTCGCGTCGCCTTTTTCTCCTCTTTTTTTTGTTACCTACAATGATACGGTATTCTTATGTAAATAGCTCACGAGAGAGATGTAACATAAATACGACACATACAAAAATTTGTAAAATATTTCCAAAGCGTTTCGATTTCGTATGACACGAGGCTAAAAGCGACTGATAAAAAATTCACATATTTCTGTTAATTAAAAGCACAAGCAAGATATCACGAACGAAAATTATTTTCGTGTGATATGGGCTCTTTGATCGAAATTATTTCTATAGCAGTTGACCCGCTACATTTATTGTAATCCGCAGCGAACATTTCCAAAGAGATGAAATAAAACCGACCTCTCATTACTCGTTTCATAAAAATCACAAAGTATTAAAGGTGAAAACTTTAATAGACATCTTGTAAAGTTATCGGTTTGCGTTGTCGTTCCGATTCAGAATTCGGAACAAGATACATCGTGTGACTATATGACACAGATACATTGCACACATGTGTGAGAGTATATTATTTACCAGACAATATTACATATATAATTTTATACATTTCATAATTTTTTCTTTTTCTTTTACTTTTACAACACATACAGAAAATATGATTTTACTTATCTTTTTCAACATTTATTTTATTTTAAATAAAGAGAAAAATTAGACGATAAAGATAATTTAGAATAATTTTCATTAGATTCTTAGAGATTCACTTAGAAAAATATTTTTTCTTTCGAAAAAAATCGAAAAGGAACATAATAAAACGCTGAACACAGAATACGAAAGAATAGTCGTAATGTTCGAGTGTTTTAGATATTCGTATGTTAACGGACAGTTTGCAAGCTCTGCCTTTTGACCTAATTCGAAGAGCTCTCGTAACCTTAAAACAAACGGCCAGAATATTGCAAAGTCGATCCGATCGCTCTAATGCGCTGCATGTCACGCGTGATTGCGTGTGATTTCATGCACGATGCACAATTTCCGAGGAAATCCAACAGTGATTTTTTTTACCGTTAAACACAGCTAGCGTTATTAACATGGTAATGCTGAAAAATCGATGTAATAAAACGTGGATTATTTTACGTTAATCTTGTTTTTATCCAAACATTTATATTTTGCGAGGAAAAAGTATATTCTCCCGTATACAATGATTGGAAAAATGTGTTGAAGAATCGTTTCTGAAAAAAAAAAAAGAGAATGAGAAAGAAAAGAGACGAGCCTTTCATTTGCGAAAGGCGCGGTACGTAGTAACAAGTAACAAGCCGCACGAGTGCTGTATCGACTATTATCGAATGATAAGAACGTAAACGAAATGAATAGCTGCCATTCATAGATTCGAAACGACTAGCGCACAAATGTCGCAAAGGAATGTCGATTATTCGCTACGATTCCATATAGAGAATTTTATTTATTTGCTTGTTGAATACTTTACTTAAAATAATAAGTAATAATAAGTAAAATAAAAAATAAGTAAATAAATAAAAAAAGGCGCCAAGTGAACGCGAGATGTGAAAAATTTTTATGTAATATAATATTATTTTACCAAACCAAACCAAAAACTGTTGTACAAAATACTTGCTTTAATCATTTGCAAAAAATGATATTAAAAAATTGCGCGCCTATTAATAAAAACTTATATGCTACAAAATTTACTTATTGTTACTTCTAACATATTAAAAAATGTTATATCTAAATTACAATCTTTTAAAATCTTTTAAAATAGTGAAATATATTTAAGAATAAAAAAATTTTTAATAAAAAAATTTTACATTGTTAAGCATATGCTAATCAAATTAATTCTACTTGTTACATTTTGAATTCAGCAGCGCCAAGTTTTTTGTAATAAAACATTTTTTTATATGTTAATATATTGGGTTGTTCGGAAAGTCATTTCGTTTTTTCGAAGCTGACAAAGATGCGATAAAGGCATTAGTTGATGCAAATCGGCGAATAACCACACGAGAGATCGGTGAGAGATTAAATTTGTCGAATTCGATATAATTTAATAAAATATTTATTCATTATACGAAAACTGTCTTTCATGTTCCCCAAAAAAAACGAAATGACTTTCCGAACAACCCAATATTTCACTATTTTAAAAGATTGTAACACTGTAATTTAGATATAGCATATTTTGAATATTGTAAGTAATAATAAATTTTTAATTTAATGTTGCACGATACCCCCGGAGTGCTTCGCTGTTGCTGCGCGCGAATTTGGCGCGAGACCAGTACCGTGTCTCTTGATTACATATCGCGTGTCTAAAACACTACACTGAATTTCATATTTACAACTATAATATTCTCTTCTCATATAATTTTGATTAGTTCCAAGAAAAACAGTTCAAAGAAAATTGCTTCCGTAAACTATATATACTTTTTTTCCCCTCGTATCTCTCTCAAGTAGAAGAACGTGTTCGAGTATATGTAAGGTATAGGCGTCTGATGTAAAGTATCGTTTACTTGCAATTGTCAGTTCGCTGCATGGAATCTTCAGCTCACGATTACCTCATTCGAGATTCGTTTGTATACAATAAGTACTGAAAAGTTAAAAAATAATAGAAATAAATGCAATTGTATACAAAAGAAATAAAAAGGAAATAATATACAATGAAATTCCAATTTCTTTTGTTGCATGTGTTTTTTAAAAATAAAGACTGGAGGAGCTGACATGATCGGCGCTTTTTTGCACTCGTCCATGACTTAACGAACAAGATCCGGCACAACAGGAGAGAGACGCGCAACGTTCAAATCCCAGCTTGCTCTTTCAATGTGCACAACACTCCCTGTTGTCTCTTTCCGTTTCGTTATTTGCTCCCCTCTTTTTTTTTCGCGCCTTTCGTTGAGCTGCCGCAACACGATATATGTACATAGTGCATATGTAATATACGTATTTGTAAAATCCCTCTCTTTCTCCTTCTCTGTCTGCCTATTTGCGTGTACAATTTTCAAAATGTAATTTCGCGTCTAAAATATCAATCCCTCAAACTCATTCTAGAAATTACTTCGAGCAAGATCATGCAAAATGATTCAAAGCCGTCTTTCAAACGTCTATCTTTCCACAATAATACTATAATTAAAATAATCATTGCAATAGTTGGAAATTATTAATCCGCACTAGTTCTTTATTAAAGTTCTCATTGCCCGTTTGCGTCACGCAAATTCACGGGCGTATGCCTGTACGCAAGTACGACATATCTCTCCCGGACTCCCGGAGAGAGATCCAATCTCACACACACACACATACACATATATATATCCAGTCTACCGCACACGTGGTGTGCATTGCTAGTGCCAAATGCGAATGGGAGAAAAGAAAAAAAAAAGAAAAAGAAAAAAAAATAAAGAAATATGTGTGCGACAATCCGGAAAGATGCGAAATAAAACATATATACATCCGTCATGCCAGATGCCTCGCTTGCCTTTTTCCTTCGCGCAAAGGTTTATTTTGTAATTTTATATATATAAAAAAAAAAAATGTTAATATTTCGCCTTCCATAGTTATGGAAAATTTATGATAAAATATTCAATGCATTATATATCATCATTATCTCTTAAAAGAATGGGTTTCAAATGATTTGTAAAGGAGCTTTTCGATTAAACTTCAGATCACTCATCCTACAAACATAAATGTTCCATTTTTATGCGACAATTGTGCATCTTTTGTGTACACTTAAAGAATTAATAGAAAAATTGAATAAAAAGTAAAAAGACGTAAGACTTTTGTGCTTACCAATAAGGAAAGTATTTGAAAAAGATGTCTAGAAAAATTTTATATTTTCTCACGTTGAAAGTCGAAGCTTTTTCCAACTCTAGTAAATTCAATTTCTTTGCATCACGTTCTCCTTTCTGTTTGCACGTTCGCTATCATGCGACGTGTACGTGCGACGCTCCTATATGATGTCTTACATATGCGGTGATAACTTTTCGTAATTAATTTGTTTCCTATAATATAATTTGAAAAATTAACATTATTATTACTTATATTATTAATAAAAGTTTGTTCATGGCACTAATTAAAAATATATTTGAAATTTCAGCAAAAGTTCCTAACTATACTCTTATAAGTTATTTCAACCATGGCGCAGTTTATGCGACGAATAATTTATAATTGACGCAACTACGAGTGCTCTTAAAATTGAAAATTGTTGTATGTACAATAATATTGCGTTTGAATTCACCCACATTTTTTAGAGGATTAAAAATGCGTGTTTCTCGAACTCTCGCGTCACATGCACTGCCCTATCATTTTTTTTTTTTTTTCACGCATAAATTTATATCGCGTGCAGCGTAACGAAAGAGATGGATCGATCAAGTTGCCGTCGCGACACATACAAAGCGTGCACTATGCACGCATTCTAGAGTACTCCAATTTCTTTTCCCTTTTTGAGAACGCACCCTAAATGAAAGATAGATCCAGACGTGACGATGACGAGAGGACAACGCCCCTGTGCTGTGTCGCGACTCGTTTCTCTCTATCGCGATCGACAGGGGAGCTATTCGCATAGATTCGCACATTAATCATCATCGGAGAGAAAAGATCGCGTTATAATGAGACAATAAAATTATTCTGCCTCGACAGTCGAACGGAAATCAAAACATCTCGAAATTTTAGATTAAAGTCCCCAAATCAAATTCGTGCAGTCGTTTGAAAGGCTTGTCTATATTTTTTACGGATAGAATAAATTTTCTAGACATTGCGCGTTAGATTGTTAGATAGGAAAACTTTCTATTCTAATTTTTTAATGGCTCTTTGAATAAATGGATGATGTTATCGCTATAATGATACTCTGGGGATTCCTTGTTAAAGCGTGAAAATTGAATTTATAGCAAATTTTCAATGATATTAAAAAATTAAAATGCAAAGTTTGCATTTAATGAAAAGATGTCGATATTAAATATGAATAAAATTAAAAATAGCGCGAATTTATGTCATTTAAGATTGTAAACGCATTCTCGCACAAATACGGAAAATACTATAATATTGTGAAAATTTCAACGCTCTTACATAAAACATTCGTCTATTTCTCAAGTTTTTTTTTATTATGCAGTTAAAAAAACATTATAATTCTTTTTATTAAAATCATTTGCTGTCATCGTCACTGTTTATAAAAGAAACGTAACGTAACGGCAATTTAAAAACAAAAATGTCTACACCATATTAAAAAGTGACTTGACGCAGATAGAAATGTAAACCATCGCGATAATGTTATAGATTTCATAGACGCGCGTCGCGCTCGATTATTGCGCTGTATAAGATAAAATTTCAAACTTTATGATGTTCTTTGTAGCCTTTGTAGTGAAAACGATCGAGGTGGAAGGGCCGTGGAAGGGCCGTGGAAGGGCCGCGGAAGGGCTCGCGTCATGATGCGATGCGATGCGATGCGAGATAAGTCAAGACGAAACACTGCCGCGAAAGTGTCGTCGTCAGCCTAACCTTGATTCGGCTGGCTGGCTAATTTTTTCATGGGCCGAGGATACGCGCCAAATCATTTCCGAATCGTTATACCATAGCGACAAAGCCATTCATCGCGAGAGCGCGCAGTCACCAGCTGAGATCCTGGCGCGTCCTAGTTCGCCGAAAGGAAACGACGGGAAAACGTAGGAACCTTCTTAAGGAAACTCACAGTCTACTACTCACCGTTACTCCAGATCGCGACTCGTTTACAGATATCACAAATGTATAGAGCGAGAAGCGATCCAGAATATCACACTATTGATAAAAAATACTGTCAAAGAAATCTTCGAACGAATCAGTCAAACGACGACCAGCAACCAGCGACGACGCGACGACTGATTTTTATCGAACCATCCACGGCGAAATGTGGCTCGCGCCACGTTCGACCCGCCATCTCATGTTTATCGTTACAACGATATTCGCAAGGCGGTCATGAACTATGTTGTAAACATAGTAATAAATATGGGCGCGAGAATTTTGGTGAGAAATCTGGGGTCATCAGATCTCCTCTGATATTTCACTAGATATCTCGATACACATACATACTCGTAAAACAAAAGGATAAATAAAAAAAAAAAATGAAAGTGCGAAATATACAAGTTTATAAATAAAATAAAGTATTATTAAATAGAAAATAAAGTCTTTGGAGCAAGAATGATCAACATCGCTACAAATATTATTTTATTTTTAATATGAGAAAAAAAAAATTTTAGTTAAAACATAAAAATCAAAAACATAGTTTGATATATATTTTCACTTAATATATTCTAACAGCTTTATCTTTTTCTACACGTTTTTCTACACTATATATACATATATACGAAAAATTTTTATATTGTACAATGTATTTTTATGCACATTTTTATTTTATATATATATATATATATATACATATACACATGCATGTACACTTAACAAAGCTTAAAAAAATATAAGCTATATTTTATTCGCATTATGAATCGGGTTCGTAGATCTTAAAATTAATTGCGGATAATTTGAGGGCACAATCTTGGTAGGAACAAGTACTTACCAAAGTCTTTCCAACAGGTATTTTTAAATGAGAAACATCCTCCTCCTTCAAGAATGACCAATCACAACCATAGGATATACCGCAATGCTTATTGTAATGGCCAATGATAGCCGGGTCATAACTACAATCAACAATCTTAAAACCTTCATACATACATGCGGCGAATAAATATTGATGCATAAATGGATCCCATTTCAAACGCCAAATTCCACCTTTGAGATTAGTTTTGGATACTGGTCGTTTCAAATTTCTTTTGTCCCACAATCTTAGAATCTCATCGTAACTGGAATGTTTAGTGTACTTTTAATGTACTTTTATAAAAAAACTGAGATAAAGAATAACTTCATAACATTTTTTTATAATATTAAATATAGAAAAAATATACTTTTGAATATGAGAAAACAGATTAATGATATATCTTTTACTTCATTGGCAGCAGTTTATATTGAATAAAAACCGCCGATACAGAAAATAAATTTGTTGTGAATCAAGTGTAACTTTATCAAACAAAAAGTATATAAATCTCTTTCGTAAAATCGTAGATACAATAATTGCAAAAATCTTTCACCTTCCAGTTGCGAGCATAAATGGTTTAACAATGTTGCTGTGAATGCTGGTGACACCAGAAGTGTGCTCACTATTACACATTATGGGAGTAGATCCTGTTCTGATGTCAAAAGTTAAAAACTTGGTGTCATCACCTCCTAAAATTTAAAATATGTTAGTCTGTCAAAAATCTATATTGGTATTTTTCATTTAGAGAATATTTTCTGAAAAAAAATTTGCAAAATTATATCATATATATTACTATACCGGAATAAAAAATATTATCGTTGCAATAATCAAAGGCCACTATCCATGCCTGGAACTCGTGCGCGCGTAACGTAAAGTCTTTTATCAGATTATTAGTTTCATGCCATGTAAATCGAGATATCCGTCCTTGACTATCGCTCACAGCAATATGTGGATTTAAATGAGAAGAAACGCATCCTCCAGTGGACCAATCCAAAGATAATGCCATGACATCTTCGTTATCATCACTGATTCTTTCTTCAGCAATTAATTGCAATATTGTTTTGTTTTCCTTTTTTTCTAATTCGTAGATTTGCAGATATCCATTGGAGTCAGCAACAGCAAGCAATATTTGATTATTTCTGCTATTTGTGATATGTATCCATTTCATATCTAACACACCTAAAGTGTCTATTTGTTGCAATACTTGTAATTTTCCACCATCCGCCACGCGGAGCAAATAAATTCGTCCTGTCCGTTTACACTTTTCATCTTTTGCACTTTCTTCATTCTCAATTAATTTGTATGTTCCACACGCCAGTAGATCTTGAAATGATTCTGCAGGACACCACTCAACGGAATCTGCCGAGAATTCTGTATTAAACTCGTCTAAAGTACAAAAAACTTCCTTAATTGCCATTTGTGGAAAATTGTCTGAAACAAAAGAAATTACAAATATCTCTTACCAAATTTCTCACATGCATTATCACTCTATTAATATTTAACAAATAATTAATTCAAATTTTATTATATAGATAAAAATAGTTTTAAATATTTGTATATAAAAAAAACTTACAACATAGAAAGATTTAATATAGATATACATATGTCATATAATCAATAAGTTTTATTTTTCATTAGCAATTTTACTTTAAAAATGCCTCACCTATATAAAGTCAAGCAGTCTGTGCAATCTTCAAATGATAAAATTTAAAAAGTGCAATTTTGCAATCAATGTTTTTATTACAATAGATAAAAAAAAAAAAAAAAAGTGTGTGTGAGATCAAAGATATAATAAACATATGTATATGTATAAGGAATAAAATAAATGTCCAAACAAATTAAGAGAAAACATTTGTGGTGAAAGCATGCATACATACAATTGTATAAATAAATAATATAAATCTGCTAAATGACTTTTTCCCCAAAAAACATAATTTTCATACATGCATACACATTCTATGGGTGTTTTATCGAAACAAATTTTTTCGATAAAAAAATTTTATTTCTTTATAAATATTACAATAAGTTTAAGTATAGGAACACACATTTTTGTACTATTTTTACATTTCATATATAGAAAACAAATTCTCTTATGTTTATCTTTTAGATTTATAATAATACTACATTATATATTACATATATATGGAGATTAATAACTTATGCAACAGTGTATATAATATCTAATCAGATTATATAAAAATTTTTTTTATAAAATTGTTATTGCATAAATAAAAATAGTGACTTGTTTACATTTGTACTATAATTGACGATATATGAGGTTTAATGAGGTTTTAAATGTGTATAGCAATATATAAAATCTTTTATCATTACATCATACACAATTTGTATCATTAACACATATTACCGATCGGATTATTCGATTAGGCGGCTTATTAATAAGCTTTCGATTTAATGAAATAAATAAATATATAAATATTATCAAAAAGAATCACAGAAAGAAAAGAAAAAAAAAAAAAATCTCAGAAAAATTGTATAAAATGACATGTTACAAACTAACAATAATTTAAAGTAAATAAAAAAAATATCATACTGTTACGATATGTTTGTTGCCAATGTTAATTAGCATTTTACATAACAGTAAACCAAAAAAATTCCCCTGATTCTTTTTCTCGAGTTTGATTGAACACAATTCGTTGATTTACTGAAGAAGAAATTATCATTTAATGTTTCAGCTATATATAATGCGAAAGATCCATGACAAAAATATTCTTCTTACAATATTAGATTTAATTATGGAATCTATTATTGTTATTCTATCATTATCTAATCATTATCTTATACAAATTACTGCTTCTCTAATAATACTCTGAGTTGGTCAAAATTCGAGGTAGAATAAATACTGTTAATGATAGAATATATATATATATGCTTTCATATTAAATATGTATCTCTCTCTCTCTCTCTCTCTCAAAAAAAAGACAAATTATAAGTACAATTGTTATATCAAGGACTTGAAAAACTCGATTCATGATTATTTTAATAGAAGACATAATATTATTGGCACGCTTTCTTGGAGCTTTTTGTAGCTTCGACTCGACATTGTTTGACAAGACGACACGCTTTCATGAGATCACGTTCAACTTTAGGCATTGTCTTGCGAAGTTTACTACCAGTGTAAAAGGGTTTTAGATCGCGACCTAGCTGTTCTATGATGCGTAGCAATTTCACATACTTCGATTGAGCAGGAACGGAAGACGAAGACACGGACACAGACACGGTCACGGACACGGTCTGTTGCGAGGGCGTTGAATTTGATACCGGCAACAATGGTTCCGTAATTTTCGCAGTAACCCCTACATTTTTGCGTTGCTTTGCCATCTCTTGTGCGTGGTTTTTATTTTAATATACCTTGAGAAATAATCGATTGACATAATCTATAAAGTCTCAACCTTAAAATCCACTTATAACCAAATATTTCGTCAAGTTATTCTCGCATTTTAGCAAAGAAAAGTCGATCGTAAAATTTAGCTAACCTCTAAAATAACGCAGAGAATAGTTTTTATCAATTTCATGTCGTTATGTTTTTTTACAAACCTTAAATATCGTTTTGCCGTATCATTCAAAACACGATGAGCAGCTGATGTATAAATGATGTAAGATAATGATAATGATAAATATCAATTCCGCATGAACACGATCAACGACGCGTAACAAAATAGTAATAACGGGTAACAGGTATCGGCCTTTAAAAAAAAAAAAAAAAAAACATTCCCTAGAAAAAAAAAAATTTAGCTCCTTTTATTCCATTTAGTCCAATTCCAACTTTTTCCAAGGCCGTAATTAACTGACCAATCAAATCACAATGCATCATTCTTACTATGATGAAAATACTAGACTCTGATTGGTCGATTTGCTTATGGCATTATGGTTACGATAAAAATTTTTTCGAACGTACCTAGATGATCACGCATCGTGTTGTAGCTCTGAAAGAAATCTGCGGAAAATTGTTGTAATATCTACATCATGCGATATTATTTTCAATGAAATACAATCATATTTATCAAAAATTTACAGTATTACATAATGGAATACTAAATTGAGTTAATTGAGTATACAGTTTGTAATCTTATAAAAAGTAAAAGTATAGCGAAAAGTCTCTAAAAGAAGAAATATTAAGAGCATTGCATTGTATACAAAACTTTTATTTATTTAACGATATATATTTATGGAATATATTTACGGGATTATACTTTCCATTAGGTACATGTTGTTTGAAAAACTTTTCCTTATATTTCTTTCCTTTACTCATTCGAAACGTATACTGACAGATTTGCAATGTACTCGCTCAATGATTTTAACATAAATCATAGTACATAATTGTCTCTTCATGTTTTATAAAATATAAATCAAGATTTTTCTTCCCTTACCTGCCTCTCTCTGTCTAATGATCTCTAGAATATACAAATGAATACTCCATTTCATTTCAACTTCTTTCTACGTATTAAATTGCAACTTAAAAGTAGAGAGAAAGTTATCGGCCGCACACAGTTTCAATGAGATACATATATGGATCGAGCACACAGTTAAGGCATCTTAGAGCCGTATCGCGAGACAGAGTGAAGAAAGTAGCGATTTTTAATCTCAATCAAGATGCTCCATCTATACATGTCATCGTATGAATCAGTCCAAATCTAAATATTCGTATAAAGCAACATCTCGTGAAATAATATTGTATAAGGCTAGAAGTACTCTAATCACTAGCTAGCTCGGCGACAAATCATTGTTGCGCGTTGTGCTGTGTCTCTAGCAAGCAATCCCGCACGGCAACTCTGGCTTGCTGAATACCGTTCTTCAACCTCTCGGCAGCACTGCGGCTGCCCGCATAGGACAGACGAATGTCTCTGCCAAGCTCCTCAATGATCATTAACAATTTACCGTAATTGTTTTGACCGGGCACGGTCGGAAAATTGATCATGCTGGACGGGCTGGCCTGCGCCACTTGTACAGTTTGCACGTTCTGTAAATTCCTTGGATTTGGCACGGTGATCACAGGTTCGGGAATACGTGGTGGAGGTGGTGGCGGCGGCGGCGGCGGCTGAATCTCCGACATTTTGGGCAGCGCCGGTGGATCGTTAAGCTTCGTGATCGTTATCTCGTTCAGTTTGGCCAACTCTGTCAACTTGGCCATTTCGCTCGCCATCTTCGAGTATTCCGGTATCTTGGCGATATCGTTCTGCATGCTTGTTTGCATCTTCATCATTTCGTTCATTTTTGTCTTTTCATTCATCTTTGCAATCTCTTTTGCCATCTCGCTAATTTGAGCCATCTCGTTCAATTTCGTTATGTCATTGTTTGTGTATTTGGCCATTTCTGTCATTTTTACCATTTCATTCAACTTTGCTAATTCATTTATTCTCTGCACCTCGTTGATTTTGGCCATTTGTGTCATCTTCATCATCTCATTCATTTTTGCCATTTCGCTGATTTTGCTAATGTCATTGTACTTTGCCATCTCAGAAAATTTCACCATTTCGTTCATCTTGGCAATCTCCTGCATTTTCATGTACTCCGTAGTCTTGGCATATTCCGCCATTTTCTCCATTTCGTATCTTTTTGCCATATCCTGCGACATTTTATTTAATTCAGAATTCATTTTGCTAAACTCTGCCAATTGAGCCATTTGAACTATATGCTCAGGTACTTTTCCCCTTTCCATCATTTGCTTCAATTCCGCAGATATTTTATTCATATTCATCTCGGACATTTGGGCTATCGTAGCGGGATCCGGAGGAGGCATTTTAGACAGCTCCGCAATTTTAGAAATCTCTCTCGCAAGATTCTCGTCCAGACAACGCTTTTTTTTGGCACGATGTCTAGCCATTCGCTGAGCTTCTTGCATTCTCCTCAATGCCGCTTGCTCCTCAGTTTCTTTAGCTCTGGCGTTCTTCATTATCTCCACAGCCGTATACAATCTAACAGCGCGTTCCTCTCCTGTTTCTGACATCTATAATCTCGCATTTCCCTCACTGTCTTAAGATAAGATTTTTTTCAGACAATAATCGTAACACGCTAACACAAATCGCATCGAATATGTCCTTTGTGCAATCTATCATTTTGAATCAAATTATTGAATAAAACAATGTCTAATCAAATACGTGGGTATTCAAACTCGATCGATACTCTCCGATATTCGCCTTGACTTATACTTGACTTATTTGGCAGTTCAATTACACTTGTTCATTATCTATACGTACCATATACACTCGCTCATTATCTATACGTACCATAATTTGAAAAATTATTATTTAATAGTGTGGAATTCATCTGAAACAAACAAACAAACAAACAAACAAGCGTTATAATACGAATGATGACACAACATAGAGGATAATAAAATGTGTTCGTGTGAAACCTAACCAACCTTCTTTATTAGAGAAGTAGCGTAAATAATATAATGGAGTATTTAAAAAAAAATGATAATTTAGACGAGTGTCTACGTGAAAACAATCTGTTTAATTTCAAATGCAGAGAAAAGTGATTGCCGAAAGCCGGTGATATATTTGTAAGAAATCTTAACAATCAAATTTGATATGTTTCAATTAACTCGCTCGCATCGGCGGTAATACAGATTTTTCGATTGAAAGATAAAAACGGTAAGAAACGGCAAACTAGTTTCACGAATGTGCGACACGGCAACGAATTCGGTCCGCGTTCGCAATTATGCGCACATTGTCGAACTCTCCCAACGAAAGCGTCGTCGAAAATTCCGGCTCCATCGCCCATGCGACGCGACGCAAGTGACGCCTGACGCCACGCGAACGAGAAAGATTCGAAAAGAAGACACGTCTATCGCGTCGCGACGCATGCGCACCGAATTAAGAACGACATCGTTGGCAATCGTTGACAATCGTCGGTCATCGTTCGTCGTCGTCGTCGTCGTCGTCGTCATCGTCGTCTTCTTCTCAGCTCCACATAGGGTTTACAGATTCCCCTTCCTCCTCCGCGGTAACGTACATACGTACATGCGTCAATCGACAACAATGGCGGACGCGTTCCGAACGATTTGCCGAAACGCACGACGCACGACTCAACTCACCCTAGCGAGAAATTTGCCGATTATCAAGGACTCGATTCGCATCCGCGCTTTCCTTCGGACGTATCGCGCTCGTCAGTCTTTCGGCAATCTGCGAACTTTTTCACCAAGTTATCTTACGGATAAACGTACAAAGGCTGCATCGGCCGACATGTAAGATTTTCGCGTTTTGGAGCCACTTTAAGGGGCCGAGCGGGGTCGTCGCCGATAGGCTGCGTGTGACGTGGTTGCGTTTATTGACCATAACCCCTTCCTACCATCGTCTGCAACTTTACGACAGACAGGTGTACGACCCTACGCGAACCGCGAAACTATTGATCGCCCGCGGCAGCGCGCCTCTATACCTCACCTCACCTCACTTCACGTTCTTTGAGAATCGCATCTTCCGCGTGTCTTGAAACTGCGTATATGCGATATTGTTCGCCAAGGTGGAATATGAGTGATGTAAGCGGTCGTCCTTAAGGAGAGACACTCTTGATCGTTCCTTTGATCGCACGGTAGAGATTGATCGAGAAGATATAACCGTTTATTCTCCATAAGCGAGTGATCCCCAATAATCGCATGATAATTTAACGAATCGCACAAGACTATCATAAGCCGAAGAGATTTTTGCCGCGGAAATTTTGACAAGATTAGAGTGAGCGATACATTATTATCGTTTTAACGTAGCAGATTATAATAGAAATTTATATAAACGAGAGATAGTATGTGTTTGTACACTGCTAATGACATTTAGAAAAAGTAAGTATTATAAAAATATATATATTAGGTTGGGGAAAAAGAAATCCATTATTTTTGCGTGAAATTAATGACTTTATTTAACATGTTTTTTTACGAGATATCGATCACTACAGTAATCTACCGAAAAAATAATGGATTTCTTTTTCCCCAACCTAATATATATATATTTTTGATGTAAAAAGATTTTAAAAATATGTCGATAAACAAAGGGGATGATTTTAATATAATGTATGTCGATACTTTATAGGAAATAAATTTTTATGATACATAAATAAAAAATTTTAATAATTACAATTTATACATTTTTCAATTTTTTTTTCTTTTTTTTAAAGTAAAATTATATATATATATATATATATATATATATATATATATATATGTACATATGTACATGTATTAAATATAGATATGTCAAAGATATTCTCTATTCTTTCATGATTGAGAAACTCTGTATATTACAGTACATTAGTTCATCTATTTTTATATATTTTTTTAAATTGTTTAGTATATATCTGACACTTTTGCAATATTGATATGTATTTATGAACAATCTTGCATAAGTATTAAAGAAGCTAAACTATATCAATTGTGCATAGTTGAAATTTGACAAAATTACATACAAGAATGTAACAAAAATAAATAATTATATTTTGTATCATACAATGAAATACTTTGTTTCAGGTTATACATCTAAGGTCAGTAATATATATTATCAAGAGTAGTGTAATCTAAAACTAAAAATTAAAGTTATTTAATATGTATATATCGCCATATGAATACTATTTTCTCTTATTATTAATCATTCTTCCTGTATATCTTTTTTTCAAACTTTGGTCATGGCTTGGGTGGGAATTATTTGTAAATAATTAAAATTTTAATATTTGAAAATTCAACTTAAACTGCATTGTAATCTATCTCATGTTGTATGTGTGTATATATATCTTTGGCAAATTATGTATTTCCTGTAATGCAATTGTGCATTTTCATATATACTGCCAAATTGTCTTCAAGTCTTGCAAGCATATATTAGCTGTATGCGCGTGTACACACACACGCGCACACACACACACACACAAATATATATATTATATATGTGTAGAAAATTTTCCTAAATTTTTTTACTTTATGCAATCCAGTA
>JBCAUJ010000075.1:9727431-9742345 GCA_038406275.1 Cataglyphis albicans | reverse complement strand
CACACACACACACAAATATATATATTATATATGTGTAGAAAATTTTCCTAAATTTTTTTACTTTATGCAATCCAGTAAACTATGTTTAAATGTTACAACGAGCTTAAAGAGAATTTTGTAAATGTAATAAACTCTACAAAAAAAGAAAAATTAAAAATTAAATTTTATTAGTGATTAAAAGTTCATCCAAACCCATTCTTCCTTGATGTTTCCATATTCTGAATCTGGCAACATCTTTTCGCGTAATAATACCAATCACCTAAATAGAAAATATATTACAAATAAATTTGCAAATCTTAGAGTAAATATTATATAGACCTTACCTCATTTGTGTCATTTACCACTGGTATGTGACGTAATCCTAACGCTCTAAAGAGTCTGAATGTTCTTGGCAGTGTTGCAGACTATAAACAGTATAATATTACATATATTGCAGAGATATTTTAATATAAAAAATACTAACGTGTTGTAATGTATAAGGGGAAGGATTCATAAAGTGTCTCAAGTCTATTGTATAAGTTTTTTCTTCATCACTAATGGCAATTTGCTCAATAGTCGGATATCTAGGATACTCGTTTCTAAACATTTCTATACTTAAAGATTTCTCCCAAAATTCCGCATATTCATTAAATACTTTATTTTTCAACAGTACTATTAATTGTGAACGCAATATCAGGCCTCGAAATCGACCATAAGAATTGATTTCAGCCTGAAAAAAAAAAGATAATATAGTTATAATAAAATGTAAAAAACTACGATGCCTGAAATAGCATTCCAAATGTTACCTGATCGCTACTTGGCGGATCGACCACAGGAAATCCATTGAATGTAACGCATTTTAAAAGTTCGACGATATGTCCTACATTTTCGACAGTTTTCAGAGTGACTATTGGATGACTCATTATCTCACTCGCATAAATATTATTTGACAGTGGTGGCGATTCCCATGGAAGTAATGGAATACCAGCCATTTGCGTGTGAATATCATAAATTCCCTAAAAAGTAAATATATTTTATTATTAAAAATATATATTATGCCCGAAAGTTCATATGCATCTGCATGTATATACATACAGATACATACACAATATACTTACCTCATTAAAGAAATCACCAACCCATTTAGCCATAATAAGAACTATTATAACAGGTAAACCAAAAGATATTCCCTGTGTTGCTTCTATCAAGATCGCGGTCAAACTTATCGTCATTCGAACTACTCCTCCTAATTGTGCGGCAGCACCTAATAAAGCGTATTTACCAGGATCTAATACTTCCTATGAAAAATGGAATCATATATAAATTTATATATAATAAAACGCAATTAGTATTTAAAAATTTTACATCAAAATTTTAAATTTATATTTAGATTTTTTTTTCTTACACAATCTGGACAAATTCTCGAAAGAGCCGACCCAATTAATCGACCCCATGCAGATCCAATCAATAAGGAAGGGATGAAAAGGCCACTCGACATTGATAGGCCGAAAGTAGCGGCAGCAAGAAAAAAATATAGAATAACAAAGATAGCCAGTGTTATGTCATTGTGAGATCCTACAAATATGTGTATGTATAATATGTACATATTTCTTTTAATAATATTTATTATTAATGTTTATCATATGTTTATCATCTAACCTTTAGGATCGTGAAATAATGACCGCACGCTGCTTTCTGGAGTTTGAAACCACAAAGAGGCGACGGCACTGTACTGTCCTTCCGCACAATACATTTGAACTGGAAACTTGGTGGGATCATTACCTAATGGTTTACAGTCATTGATAAAGTATATCATTAAAAAACCCATTGTTGCGCTTAATATTGCCACCAAGAGAGCTTCAATTACTTTTAGCCACTTTTGCGTCACGAATCGCAAACGAAAACAAGTAATCTTGTAATTGACATGATTCCAAAGAGCACCTAGTAATCCGCCAAACGTGCCCATTATCATAAACAGAGGAATTTCATAAATTTGATAAGGGATCGACTCAAATTTTCCTAGATTTAATAAGCCTGGATAAGAAAGATCTCCCAAGTGTCCGTGATATGTGCTCAAGACTACATTTAAAGTGAATGTGGTAATCATACTGGCAAAAAAAGTTCTCCATGTGAGACTTTGATTGAAAAAACTAGTTCCTTCTTCTATACTAAACAAGACTCCACCTAGAGAATTAAAAAAATTGTGATTGTAGGGCGCATTTATATATATATATATAAAATTTATTTATTAATTTTTACCAATTGGCGCTCCGAAAGCTGCTGATACTCCGGATGCAGCACCCCCAGACACAAAATCTCGTTTCTCATGATCCTCTCTAAAATATCTGAATATTTTCAAATCTTTCCTAAAAGTGGTACTTTTACCCTGAGAAATTCCTGCAGCCACAATAGCGCCAGAATGAATCATAGGACCTTCCTGCATGAAAATCCATGATATCATATAACAAATTGAGAGCAACGGCAGATTACTTACCTTGCCTCCTGCTAAACCTCCAACTACAGTGCATATAACGCCAATAGTTTTCACAGCCAGAGTTTTAATACGTACAACTCGTGGTATTTTAACTCCATTCAAGTAACATTTTATTTGCGGGATACCACTCCCTGCAGCAACAGGTTCAATGTAGGATACTAGGATGGCACCTATTAAAACTGGTATTATATTTAGTACTAGCCACATCATAAATGGTAACCATAAACAACCTTCTACCACACATTGGTCCACATCTGTTATTGATATGAAGTCTGCATTATTTTAGAAGATATTATAGAGGATACTTTACATAAATGAAATATTTTATACTTGACATACATTTCTTAAGCCAGCCATGCTTTAAGCTGGACAGTTCTTCTATCGATATATCTATAAAGCATGCTATAAGGGCAGTACAAATTCCAATCAAAAGAAAGATAAACCATCTGGCAAAATTTTTTTTAACAACAAATTTATACCCCTTCTTCCTTTCTTCGTCTTGTAGAAGATAATTTTCACATGGATCATAATCTAAGCTCTGAAAATAAAAATAAAAAAGAAAGATAAATAAAAAAAAAAAAATTTATTTAATGCATTACCATACACGAGAGAAAAGATAAGATATCAGAGAATACGCAAGAGAGGATATATGCAATCGTACTCTTATACGAGTTCACAATCATAAGATTTAATTTTATTTTATTAAGCAATTACCTCATAATTGGTTGATAGGAAATTGGTTGCTCCTGGAATTATGTCTCCAATATTTAATCTTCTGGAATGACTCGAAATAGCCTCTATGCTGCTGCATGCTATATTGTCAATAGTGCTCTATTGACATAATATTTTATAAATATATTTTTAGAAGTGGCTTTCTTTTTTTTAATAAACTGTCAAACTTGACTTACACGAAATCGTACGTCGATATTCTCGGAGTACGATGCAAAATTGTTTCTCGGCTTGATTAACCTTTCTCTATCCTCAACGTTGTATATATCGAGATTATCGCCGTTTTCTCTATTATTTTCGATATCGGTTCTATGCGTTGACGAATTCATCGTTTTTGACAGGAACTAAATGTCATCTATTGTCTATTCGTCTATTTTCCGTCGCATTTCTTATTGTTAGATGCTTATTCTAATCGATCCTCGAACACGTCTGAACTCGGAACGATCTCTATGAATCGATAAACGTGTAATGCTAGTTGCTTTGATCACAAGTTTGCAATGTGACGATGTATATGTACGTACACTATCCGACAAGCCCGATTCATTCTGTTTCCTAGCGAGGTAAACGAGTATATGCGAGGTGTATGAGTGAGAAAAAAAAAAAAAAAAAATATATATATATATATATATATATATATATGTATGTATGCTACGTTCACTATATATTTATTGTAAAGACTGTTTTAATTTACAAAATATTTAATAATATATTTTTATAACTCTTATTAGTTTAATACAAAAGGTACATTAATAATGGTATACACAAACAATAGAAAAAAATTTTCAGCTGAAAATGTAAATATAATGGAGAAAATTCTTAAAATATTGTTTACAATCTATAATGCTATGTATAAATGTACATAGAAGCTATTTCTCTCTCTTTCTTTCTGCTTCTAACTAGTTAACTAAACTTTCGACTTTCGACATTTCTAACTTCCAAGAACAACGTAAACAATGTGTGTAAGGCTTCCAATCTAGCATCCTCTCGCGTGGGAATGTCCAAAAGATTGCAAACCACGTCGATCAGCTGTGGCAAATTGCAATCGAGCTCCGATAGATTCAATTGCAACTCGTTGAGCTTATCTTCGACCTGCAGTGGCCATTGCTGCATCAAACCATCGATATCCGGCATCGCTCGGTTTAGCTGCACGGCCGGCGGATGTTTGCTCCTGTACAGCTGATTCATGTCATCGATCCATTTGTCGATCGACTTGCCATTTCTCTCGGCGTCCTCGATCCTTTTGACGACTGCCTGCCTGGCGGCTGCCCCAGCGCTTCTCGAATGACTACGAAGCTGCAGATGCAACACCGCAGGATCGGACTGTTCGGTACAGGGCTCGTCTAATACCGTCAGGCCGATCTTATCCTCGATGCCATCGGGTCTCGGCACCTTTATAAAGGCGTCTATGTCGCCGACAGCCGGTATGTAATCGGGAATGAATGGTATCAGCTTGTAGTTCAGCTCGATCTTCTGCGGCGTGTATCTGATGACCAATCGATGAGATATAACTTTTGTTTTATCGAGAAGAGCAATATCCCAGGTAGTAAATACACGTCATTTGACTACAAAATAACGTTTTATTTGACACCCAAATGATGTCAAAATCACATGCGCTTGCTAGTTGGGATATAGGCTCCTTTATGAAAAGAATTCTCTTTTTATTAATTTATGAATTCTATATTATTTTTATTTATTATTATTATTTTTATTATTATTTTTCCAGAAAAACAAACGTTTAATTTTTATACATAATAAGTATATATAGGTATATATAGTATAAAGATGCGAATAACCTCTGCACTTGCCTCATTATATTATTAAACAATTCTTTAACCTCCGTCGATGCTTCCAGATTCTCAAATTCCTTGGGATTGTACAGATCAATCGGTTTTGCTACATTGATACCCTGTATATCATCATCGTCGCTTTCCTCACTGTCCGAGGGATCGCTGCCGATTTCCAACGATTTCTCGAAGCCGACCTCGTTGCTCGAGTATCTATATTTGTTCGGTAAGTTATATAATCTCGTTTTTTTTTTTTTTTTTTTTTTTTTTTTTTTTTTTTTTTTTTTTTTTTTTTTTTTTTAAGCGTAAATTTAAATATATTACCATAAATTATATTTTTCATCTATATAAATATATATATGTATAATAAATATTTGTACGAAGAAAAAAAGTCACTATTGCAAAATAATAATTGTCACGTAGTATAGAAAGATAATTCAAGTTTTGCAATCCGTACATTTGCCATAATTTATTATTAATGCCGGTATTAATAATTTACGCGCGTAATTTTTACACCGCGGTTACCTTCTAAATTCATGTTTCCTGCCACGTGGCGAGTTGTCCTCCAATGAGCTATCGCTTTTCCTGGTTTTCCTGGAACTCGGAGGTTTATGGCTTACAGGACTTTTAATTTCCTCAGCGTTGCGTACCACAATGGTCTCGTCGAATTTACCGAATGCCGGAATATCATGCGTCTTCTCGTCCTCTTCATCGCTGCTATCCTTGATATCCATACTCCGCGCCAAAGAACGTCCATCGACGCATCGCTCTCAAGGTCTGTATGATGACGTGCGTGGACAGATCAAGTAACAAATTATACAATTGCTTTCGTCTCAATCTACATAAATTTACTATCGCCAAATTATGGCGAAAAGAAAAAAAGAATGCTTTGTCCGCGGCATTACCTGTGTCCTGTGTCGTGTCTCGTTAATTGATAGTTGGTGGGGATGTGTTTTCCTAACGTTGCCATAGTTTTATCGATCGGTATTAACTGAGAAATATATAGTTTGAGCATTCTTTTACATCTATTGAATATTAAATAATAATAATAATAATAATTCAATCTGATTATTAATATATAATAAATTAATTAATTATAAAAATAATACAAACGTTTAAAGTATGCGTAAATGTACGTAAAACATGTTCTATTTTTTCACACACACAGTCGTTTGTGTAAAATATGTATATTCAAAAATATATATCTCTATTATTGTATTATGTACAAAATTATATACACGTGTCTTTTTGACACATGGATTTTCACAATTTCTGTATCTTAATTGGACTTAATTGGAATTGGTGATTCTCTCTTTTTCAAATGATTTGTTCATTTTACTCGTTTTATTAATAGAAATTCTTGCGGTTTCTAATCCAACGAAAAAAAAAGAGGAGATGAATTAGATGCTGCATATCTCTTATATAATCACAGATGGTATAAATAAGCGTCTAATAACCGCATCCGATCATCATTCAATCGCGACAATTTATCGCGACAATTTATCGTAATGTGAAATAATTAACATTTATATTTTATTTAAATAGCAAGTATTATGATATCTTTATATTTGTGTACATTTATTGGGATTTATAAATTTTTGATTTTTTGTATAATCTTTTTTATGTTTACGTAGAATCGTGAGATGTATATATAATGATTCGTTAAAAAAGAAGAAAAGATTCTAGTTGTATTTTGAAAAAACTTTCCTGCTGCATTATTTATCCTTAATACGCATCGATCATTTTATCGATTTGAATCTTTACACATGACCTACATAAACCAATGAAAGACTCTGTTCGCATTGATAAAGTTGCCTTCATTTTATGACAGACAATATAGACAAGTGCAATAAATTGTTGAGCGATTAAAGCTCGCGTGTATCGTTATCTATCGATAACGCACACGCCGAAAGGGTTAATCGTCATTAAAAACGTAGAAGCAATAAGTAAGAACCGTAATAAAATATTTATTAACGTTTGTCATAAGCCGATCGCAAACACGTGTATATATGTATATGTATATAATCCCATGTACAGATATATCCACCGGCACGATATGGAAAGATTGATAAGAATATAAAAAACAATGAAAGAAGAAGCAACTATAAAGCGCATCGTGCCGATGAAAGGACGATATAAATTGCAACAAGAAAAATAAATAAAATTCAAAATCAAAAAGTATACTATAATTATAATAGAGCATAAAAAAATGTTTATAGTTGTCAAAATTAGAAGGATTATATCATTTCTCCCACTCAAGAGAGATATTCTCGTCTCAAATTGATTGTGACAAATTGTTTTAAATTTCAAACAAATTTCTTTGTTTTGGCTTTGTCGGTGTTTCATTTTAAATGCGATTGCTTCCCTTTTATTTTTGTTATATCGGGTACTTTCCATAGACGTGACCACTTCTAGTATGTCTAATTAACCATTCCCGAGATGTTGTTTGAGGAGAGGGATGACTCACTTGTGTCTTCCGAGAATTTTGAGAATAGATAGAGCGCACGTTTAAAGTTTTTGATTCTGAAAAAGAGAGGGAAAAAATTAACTTGGCGATTAAATTTCTAATAAATATTTTTAACGCATAAATATTCATTCGTATGAACTATGCATCGCACATTTGTAATATTTAGATGTTTTTATAATAGAATTTTTAAACTAAAATTTTTTCTTGTACCTAATTCTCTTGGGTTTAATTTTTATAAAAAATCAAATGAAAAAATTGGGAGGAAGAAGTATATATTTTCTTATATCCAAAATCAAGGCTACGTGTTCCGACATTCACTGCTAGTACTGAAAATCTATAGTTTACATCGCGTACACTATATATATTTTCAATATCGGCAGTGAATATCGAAACACAGACCAAAAATTGTGAATAAAAAATAAGAAATAATGTTTTGTTAGCAACTTTTTTCTTTCAAGTTGTACAATGGTAGATGAAGCTATTAATGGATCTGCTTTCTATGAGAAGAGAAATCAATTCTTACGCAATGATCCTCTGCATTTTGAGAAAGTCGGATGCGAGATATTTTGCTCCTTAAGAATGATGTCCCGCGATGGATTGATCGTATTGCAAGCGTGGAGGTAATTTATTAAGCTCGAATTTGCAGCTTTCGAGTACCAAAGAGGCGACGAATCATTTTCAAAAGCCGTGGAAATTCTGAGTTTAAAGAAAATATAGAAAAAAATTTTAATTCAATCCTCTATCATTTCTCTCTCATATAATTATATATAATAAAAAATTATCATAAATAAAATGGTTTTAACAAATCAAAATTTTATTATTTTTTTCAGTAACTTTCCGAGTAACTTACGTCTCAATGTTAATGATATCATGATGCGACATCTCGTTCTTGGGAGAATTTGTAGATAGAATCATAAACGCAAAGAGGAGGCTACAAACAGTGAAAAGTACGAAAAAGTCGGCGGCGGGATGCTGCGGCGCGACGCCTAATATCCTCGAATTCGCGTTATCAAAATTTTCTTCGGCTGGCATAAACCACGTAAGTTCACGGAAAATAAAGTCCTATGATAGAGTATAATTGTAAAAATGAAGATTGGTAGATTTTAATGTATACAGTAAAAGATAAAAGTTGACATAACTTGCCGACTGATCGGGATAATGAAAAGTATGCCATATATTGACATAAATATTAATTAATGCATTAAGAACATTTCGCTTTCTCGCGTTGTCAATCGTGAACAGGTTAAGGATAAAAAAAGGAACGTACTCGTAGAAATATCAAAATTTGCCGAACAATTAATTGTACTAAATAATAAATGTCACCAAGATTGTCCATCGTTAATTGTCTTGTTTATCGATCGTTCGAGCAGATTTAAACTTTTATTTTGTTTTTTGCAATTATATACGATTTTTCGTTGTATCATTTTATGCCAAGGAAAATATAACTAAAAAATTATCGCGAATTGAATCGATAGTCACATTTTTGTTTATACAATATTATGTGTCTTTGATATTTTTTAATTGTTATAAATTGTTATAAAAAATTTTGTATTATATTATATAGTATGTATACATATATTGCAGAATATTATTATTGGTTTTGATTAATTTTTAATTAGCATTAACATAGTCTTTAGTTAGTAGTACTGACGAAATTTTTAAGTTAATTAAAAAAAATGTAATACAAAGATATTTGTATGCGTTTATGTTTCTTCGATACGTAAATGTGATTCGGAATAAAACGGAATTCTATTTGCGCACTCTAGCATATTCTAGATGGGTGTGAACATTATTATTATGCATTTATGTAATCTACATAGACCTTGGATATATGATGGGAAGGCGGGGGAAGAGTCGTACTTTTATGGAAATTGTGATATAGTTATTACATATACCTGTACCCGTCAATTGCGCGATAGCGCTAGTGAATGGATTAAAGAAGAGAGAATATAAATATAATTAAATGTATTAGTAATAAAATAAGATTAATTAATTTACTCATCGTATTTATGAAATGTCCAAATAATATGCATCTCATCTTGCCTATGAACTCATTATTTATGGCTTTCGTAAATATTTCACAAACGTGCTATCGTAAATTTTTATGAAGATGCGTACTTGCGCGCATTTGCTATCACATTCAAAATAGAAAAACTCCAATAATATATTTTTCTAAAGAATGTTTAAGATGAAGATAACAAATACGTAATATATATTTATCGCGATATAGCGAATACTGTAAATATATTAAAATGTAAATGAATTATCGATTCCTTCATCCTTTTACGAGTGTCTATATTATACGATGACATCGAGAACATCAATAATTTGATATTGCACAATTTTCCGATGATGGAAACGTTTATTCTTTTCTATTTGTCAAACTGAGAGTCACAAAATTCATAATCCATCAATTTTGTTATCGTATTATATAGCTTTTGAGCGTTATGAGCTATATGATTTGACGATTATGGCATCCCGGTCTCTTTTTATTTTTAGAGATAAAACAATCGTTAGTACTTTGAATAATTGAAGCGCGCATTTACTTATTCTTTAAAGTAGATTAAGCTGACCAAGATAATTTGATTACAAATTAATTTTTGCGATAACCATCAAAGACTATTTTTATATTCTTTGAAATTAATGGATAATAATTAAGGGATTAATTAAGGTATAATAATAAGCTATTTCTAAAAGATTATATACTGGTGCTTTGTACAACTCTTTTCTCTTTTACTTCTACACAAGTCGATCAAATGGGAATCGCCAATTTTTCAGACAATATCTTATTGTAATCTTCGAGAAATATTCAAGTCTTCGATGATGGACTGCTAATTAACGTAAAAAAACATCTTATTGTAATCTTTGTCTCGAGTTTCTGTGTGCAAAGATATTCTTAAAAGATAATTTATATACTGTCAAACTAATTTACTCTGCTCGTTACATCACGAGGAAAAGATGAAAAGTAAAATATGTGACGTGCATAAACCGGAGAATTAGTATCTAATCGGAAAAGGATAGCTTTATCCGACTTGGTGCGGATTTGTTGGCCAATCCGCGACTAACGAGCGACACAGATCTCGAGAACCTCGTCCTCGAATCGTGCGAGTGCAGGAGCGCATATTGTATATCTTTATCTTTATTGTCGACCGGGGATTCGCGAGCAAAGATGTTCTCGTAAGTGAAATTATTCCAAGTGTTTCCCACGGAGACGGATCGCGCTATTTTCGCCGAGGGACAACGAGAATTATCAATTGTATCTCACGGACCACTGAGGTTTTCCTTGATAAAAATTTGTAAAAAACGTAATAATACCAAGAAAAGAACAAAAAAAAAAAAAAAAACAAAACAAAAACAAAAATTACTGCGTCAGATTAAAAATTGCGAGTGAATAATTGTGCGTTTAAGCAAAGTGCTAATGTATTATGTGATATAACGGAACATTTACTACTTTATAAAATCTAATAAGTGTATTGTCTTTGAATATAAATTGTAAATTGTAAAAAAAAAAATTGTTTCTTTCAGATGGAGCACCATGAAAGCATTAGTTTGAATCGTCAGTATCTTATCGCGAAGTATTCGCGAGTGAAGATTGAATAAAGATCGTGCTTCCCGTCGAGAGTGATTGCCAGTCGAATTCTGGCTTGATAATTATCAGTAGAAAGGTTCGAGGCTTTTCATTTACGTTAATTAGCATTCCATCATCGAAGACTTGAATATTTCTCGAAGATTGAATTTTACTTCTTCTCGCGTTTCTTATCTTTTTGTGCAACTTGTAATGGCAAAGAGGGAAAAGATGGAAGATGGCACTTATGTAAGAAATTTTTTACACGTAAAAGTTTGCGCAGATACCGCGCTATTCCTTAAAATAAAATTTACTAAAATATTGCAAATTTTTTAGAAACAAAGTGGTTATACTAACGAGGCATTCCAACTGGACAGTTTCGATTCTCATGAAAATGTTCCACCCGATTATAAGACGCAACTTGACAAACAGCAAGAGCAGTCTGAAAATTCAGTGCGTATTATAGTATCGTACACATCTATATACGTATATGTATCTTATATTAAGTTTAGATGATAAGAAAAAATAATTATAAATTGATAATGCACAAAAATTGACTCAGGTGATCACGAAAGAAACCGAATGGGGAGGTAGATTGGAATTTTTAATGGCTTGTATAGCCACTTCTGTCGGATTAGGAAATGTATGGAGATTTCCATTCACCGCATATGAAAATGGCGGTGGTGCCTTTCTGATACCCTACATTGTAGTCTTGATTCTGGTTGGAAAACCATTTTATCTCTTGGAAGGATTGTTGGGGCAATTTACCAACAGATCCTGCGTGAGAACGTGGTACATGACGCCGGCCATGATGGGTGAGATGATTTGTTTTATTCGCAGTAAAATAGACACAATCTTACTTTTGTTTACAGTAGGATTAATTTAACACTTATATAAGAATTCTCAAAGTACTAGAATTTTTTTAAATAAAAATTGAGATATTCTCTTAAGATCTTTTTAAGAAAATCTCTTTAGAAAAAAAGAAAAAGATTTGTTTGATTTGAAAAGTACTGGAAATATCATAAAGGTAATAAACATTGCAAGAGATGTGAAAGAGAGATTTCTTTTTTACGCATTCAAGAATTATTTTAATATAATAGACGTGTCTCTGAATTTTTCAATTAAAATTTATTCTTTTTCCTGCAATATTAAGATTATGTGTTTTCAGGTTTAGGATATTCACAAGTCTTTGTCGCGTTTTGCATCCTTTCATACTACTGTGCCCTGATGGCATTGACTTTATATTACTTGGCAATGAGCTTCCAGTCTGAATTGCCATGGTCGATTTGTCGCACAGAATGGCGAAATTACTGTATCGATGCTATATCAAACAGCAGTATCTCCGAGACTCGTAACGTCACCGTTCAAAGTTCCGCGGAGTTATATTTTAGGTTTGATGCAAAACAATATTTTCTCAGCCCTTTTAAACGTTGATTTAGTTTTTAAATCTTTACGCGATTTTCACACAGGAAAATAGTATTGCAAGAATACGAGTCCATCGAGAGCGGTATCGGTGCGCCGTCTTGGCAGCTGGCAATATGTTTATTTTTTAGTTGGGCTTGTATCTTTGGGTTGCTGTCCCGCGGCGTAAGGAGTACGGGTAAAGCCGTTTACTTCCTCGCGTTATTCCCTTACGTTGTAATGACGGCTCTGCTGATCAGAGCCATCACCCTCGAGGGCGCCGTTAACGGTATTCTTTTCTTCGTCACTCCGAAATGGGACGCCTTGTGGAAGCCTACCGTCTGGTATGCCGCTATCACGCAGTGTTTTTTTTCATTATCGGTCTGCTTCGGTCCGATCATTAACTACTCGTCTTACAACAATTTCGGACACAGGGTGGACAGGTAAGAAATTCGTTATGCCTTAAAATAAAATTTAATCGAATCATAAATATTACATTAGCTGACTTTTATTTTAAATTTTTGTTGAAAAATTGTTTACTTATATAAATTTATTGCTTATTTATATGTCCGAAATATATCATTTTCCGGCAAGTTCGTTATTATCACATTTTATTTTTTAATCATATTTTTCACTTTTTAGTTTTTCCGATTTTTCGAAGATTTGCTCAAAGATAGCGATATTAAAATGTGCTTTTTACTTTATTTTACACATATACTTTATTTCATTTCAGAGATGTAATGATAGTGACAACGCTGGATACGTTTACTAGTCTGATGGCCGGCTGTACGATCTTCGGTATCCTCGGTAATCTGGCTCACGAGATGGGCACGACGAATATCGCCAAGGTAGTCCGTGGCGGCACCGGATTAGCCTTCATCTCGTATCCGGATGCTCTATCGCGTTTTACTTTTGTGCCACAGCTGTTTGCCGTAATGTTTTTCGTCATGTTATTTGTTCTCGGTATAGGAAGCGCCGTCGCATTGTGCAGCGCGATATTTAATGCCTTTCACGATCATTTATCGAAAGTGAGGCAATGGTTAGTGGTGCTCTTCGTCACCTCCTTAGGCTACGTCGTCAGTCTTGTTTACATTACTCCGGTACGTTAAATTAAACTTATACTAGCTCTCAAATTGATACAAGTATATCACTTTTATAAATATCTGACTTAATCGATATCCTAACCGATCGATAAGTCTATATTCGAGTAATGCAAAAATTTCAGTTTAAGCCTGATGCGTTTAACGCTCAATCTATTAGTTAATATTGAATATTTATATTTAATCGGTCTTCCAGCTTGGCTTGCATCTATTTTACTAGTTATATTAACAAGGGCTTTAAACAAGATAACACGAAATGATTATTTTAATAAATAAATATTTTAAAACAGTTATAGAAAAAAAAAATATATTTTCAATAAATTTGAAACATAAACTCGTGTTAAGATTTAATATTATATATAATAATAAATCAATAAAATTAATAAATCGATAAATATCGATTATACACATACGCACACACACACAGGGTGGTCAATGGCTCGTAACATTGGTCGATTACTACGGGGGAACCTTTGTGGCAATAATTGTCGGCATTCTCGAGATAATAACTATTTTCTGGGTGTATGGTCTGTCGAATTTTCTTGACGATATGGAATTTATGCTGGGTAAGAGACTAGGTTTCTACTGGCGAGCATGTTGGCTCTTTATCACACCCTTGCTCATGACAATCATACTGATCTATACGTGCGCAACTTACGAGCCGCTTACGTACAACGGTGTACGATTTCCCGATTATGCTCGCGGTCAGTAAAACTCTTTCGATATTTTAAGCCCACTTTAGATGATAGAACTTTATGTTTATAACTTTATATACAATACTTTTTTAATTATTTGAATGCTTTTTATATTACGCTGCATATACAATGTCAGAGAAAAATTCTGTCGCGAGTTATGAATTGTCCAAAGTAGGCTTAAAAATCATTATCACTATTAACGATATGAAGCAAAAACTTATCTTTTTATTTTTTAATTAGGAATAGGATGGTTTCTGCTGGCTCTAGGCGTATCTCCTATAGTATGGTGGATCGGTCAAAAAATTGTCGCAAACAGAATTTCATCGTCTTTTACGGAAGTAGGTATCTCAATATACACATGTATATCAAATTTAAGAATATAAAATTAAAAAAAAAAAATTCGAAACTAATCTTTAAAATTTTAAAACATATAGTCTGTCAAAACGGCATTTCGACCTTCGCAAAGAAAATGGGGACCTAAGAATTCGAAGATACATAGAGAATGGGAAGCGTTTAGGACGAAGAAGAAATTAAAAGTTCAAGGCGTCTAATGAAGATATTTTTTAAATAAAAGAGTCAAATTTTATTTATTGTTCCATTTTCTTTCTAATTTAATGCTGTAAGCTTCTATTAGCTTATTACATAATGTAATGCTAACATAATGTGATATTGTAGAAAAAAATAAATCATTTGTTTTTTT
>JBCAUJ010000075.1:9697200-9720586 GCA_038406275.1 Cataglyphis albicans | reverse complement strand
CACACACACACACACACACACACACACACACACACACACACACACATATATATATATATATATATATATATATATACTTAGAGACAGATTTAAGAGATGAGATATTTCTCTCATAAAATAATATCATTATACATATTAATATGTTAAAATGTATTAAAATATTTATTCATTTTTGTAGCTGCAGGTTGGACTCTTTTGGCTTTAGGACTTTTCCCCTTGCCTTTGGGAATGATTCTTGTTGGAATTCGAAATAAAAATAAGACATGGCTGAATGTAATTCACACTTTTATATATACAATATGCATTTTATTTCAATATTTATTTAAATGTTTCAACATAAATTTTGGGTGTGTCGTAAATCTAAAATATAATTATTTTTCAATTTCAGATGATTGAGCCGAATGCCAATTGGGGTCCGAAGGATCAGAAAAAATACAACGAATGGAAAGACTTCAAACAATCGAAAAAGATATCGCGAACATGCGCAAAAAAATCAAAAGTTATAGCAACGCTATTTGGCAATTATTGACAATTACAATTGTAATCAAGCAGTATTAAAATCATTATATTTTGTATTTATTAATCACAGTGATCTTTATATAGTGATCTATAGAGTAAAATGGTTTCAAAGTTATATCGCAGCTCTTTATTGTGAGTTGCACGTTACACATAATACATGTAACATGTTATATGTACAAATGGAAATGAACATACGGAAATGAATTTATATGAAGCGCGTGTTAATGAAGCCAACTGCATATGTATATTGGCTCTCTAACTACAGTATTACTTAATGCAACTGCATGGAATTATAATATATTTTAATATATTAAATATGCATATGTATTGTATAATTGTGATATTTCTTTCAATTTAATAATCTAGTAGTTTAATAATCTATATAAAATTACAATCATCTAGCAATTTTGTCACTACATAAAATAATATGTACATGAAATAAACATGAAATATAAAGTACAATAATTTGCGTGTGCACAGTTGAGAAATTAAATCTTTCTCAATCCTGCCATGGCAGAGACAATAAATTCGTATAATATATATAAAATTTATATTCTACTTTGGTTCCATGTTTAAAAGAATATAAAGTATCTGTTTCCATATTGGCTGAATTCGCTTCTCTCGAGTTTTTGTTCTCTCTTCCTTGAAGATTCTCCAATCTTTGCGTTGCTGCACTTCTCGTGGACCCCATCCGTTCGCAGGTACGAAAGCTTTCTTCAACATCTTAAATGATACAATAATATATTCAATAACAATAAATTTAATTGTTCAATTTTTAATTTCTTATAAGATATGGCAATTTTTTTGTCTAAATCGATTTACCTGCGCGAGCGACAATTTTCGATTCTTCATCATCGCGATCAGCATCCATAGCGGTATCTGAAGAACACCTATACAAAGTATCGTCCATCCGGCTGCGTGTGCAGATTCCGGCAATAATCTTCCACCGTAAGTTAAAGGCGACAAAGTAACTATTGTATAAATAAATATTGCTATTAAAATTAATGGCGTAACTATAAACCAACATATCCTCCAGTAGACGCTCGGTTGTCGGTCCAACATAAATTCTACATCTTCCAGAAAGTTTTCAAATCCTGCCGAAAAATTAAAATATTATTATATAATTTTATCACTATCATCTCGTAATTATTTTCGAATAAACTTTAATATTTTTATAATAAAGCGCGCAATTAAATCAAGAAATAATGAAAATTAAATAATAAATAATTAAAAATTAAAGAGAATTGAAAAATATGATTATTGAAAATATAAAAATTTCTCACCATATATCCATATCACTCCAGTCATTTCAAATGATGCCAAGATGAAAACAACGAATGAAGCACCGTAATAATCTACTAAAGTTAGGATAAACTGACCGCCCTGAAAAGTTTACGTATAAATAAATAAATTAATTAATTTTTAACACAAACAAACATCTAATTATCTTTTATTGGTCAATATAATTTTATACCGACTGGTGTTACATAAATTGTGCCAATTAAGAATCCTAGAAAACAAGTCGGAACAACAATTTGCCAAGTCTTCAGCTTTGGAAATTGTTCGTTTATTACTGTGATGATTCCCGTCATCATTCCCACAGCACTACCGACACCAAGAACAAACATCATTATGAAAAACAGTACAGCAAATAGCTGCAACAAAATTCATTATTTTATTTTTTCGAGAAAAACGTGTCGAGAATATTCTTATTCAGTATATAAGCAGTGAAATAGAATATGATAAAAAATAAATTTGTGATATTTTAATTTTAGAAAAAACACTGTGTTTGGTGCATTTTATATATAATATTACAGTAACAAACATTACATTATATATATATATATATATATATATATATATATATATATATATATATTTATAACAATACCTGTGGCAGAAAGCGAAACTTTGCTATTGCGTCTGGATAAGATATAAATGCTAGACCAGCTCCACCTTTGACTACTTTGGATATATCTTCTATTCCTAACTCGTACGCCAGATTGCCGAGAATCCCGAATATCGTACAGCCAGCCAAGAAACTCGTAATTGTATCCAGCGAGGTAATTATTATCACGTCTCTAGGTTTGTATATAATTAATATAAGCTAACGAAAAGGAAAAGATACTACTAGCAAAATAAAATTATTATTATTTATATTATATCAAAAAGTTTTGTACAATTTTTAAAACTTTTTTGTTTATTTAAAATCTAATTTTGTTACTACTGCATCTATCTTCTCACCTGTAGATGTTGTGCTTAAAACCGTTGTGCGAAGAGTATGTAATGATGCTGCCAAAGCATACGGAAAGTGAGAAGAAACACTGCGTTACTGCGGCATACCAGACGGTCGGCTCCAAGAGTTTCGACCATTTCGGGGTAATAAAGTAGAGGATCCCGCTCATCGCGCCATCCAATGTAACCGCGCGAATTAACAGTGAGATCAATACGATGTACGGAAAAATGGCAAGAAAATAGGAAAATCTTCCGGAACTTTTTACACCTTTAAAGAGTATCATGCAAACCGTCGCCCAACTAGCAAGAAGGCAGAGCGTCAACTTCCAATCCGGCCATCCGATTCCATCGTCGATGTTCTCTTTTTCATGCAAAACCACTCGTCTGTAAATCATTTTATATCGAGAATAAGCTTTTTTCGACAGAAGAGAAAGATATCGAAGAAAAAGATTGCTCTGTTTATTTTATAAATATTATACTTTGTTTTTAACATATATATCTATATGTATAATAAAGTTTTAAATATCATTCGAGACTATAAGTATCCGTATACATGTACATACACATATAATATATCCAATACGTTTGAATGTCTAATAATACCAAGCCGCGTTTCAGGTTGTATGGAAAAATTCAGTTTAAAGTTAGATAAAAATCTTTTCTTAATCTTTTTATTCATTTCCTCGCTCATTAAAGAAATTATAAAAGTGAAATTTATTATTATTAAAAATTTATTATTATACATTATTGTTTATGTAACATTAAAAAATTATTAATTTATCTAACAATAAAATTTTTAAGTAGAGTCATATGGCTTCCCGTTAAAAACCTATCGTTAAAATTAAGAATGCGATTTGTGAAACATGCTATAAACATCCTGTTTAACACTCAAAACAAAAGGTAACTTACGAAAAATATAATTCAGCCGAGCTTTGAAGCTTGCTGCTGCCGTTTAAAAGATTATCGAGGATATCGGCGCTTTCTTCCGCTGTACTGTGATTTCTCTTTGTACTTGAGTCGACACATGTATCGCCCCATTCCTTTAGACAAGTAGCCCAAGGTAATTCGGCGGAAAAAGAAGCAATCAGATAATAAAATGTCAACGCCATCAGTGAGCTGTAATAGGTCGCTAACGCGATAGTTGAGCAGAACTGCGCCCATCCGACTCCTATTGATGCAAGAAGCGTCTGTTTTTAAACGGGAACACGGTGCGCATTGAAGTCACCGTCGTCCGTCGTGTCGATCTGCGACGTGCGTCGCTAACATGTAACGAGTCATGTTCGATCGAAAGAAACTGACGAAATCTTTATTTGTACGAGCTTACAGAGTTTTAAATATTTTCGCGCAATAAAGGAATTGTTATATATAGAGAATCAATAATATCAATAATCTATATATGTATGTGTGTGTATGTGTGTGTGTGCAATTAATAGAAATTTTTATCTCTCTTTTTCTATGACGCACAATAAATCGAGAATTTCCAAGATTTAATTTCGCGCAATAAATTCTCGTATATATCATTTAATTTATGATGTCGTCCATCGCGGGATAAAGAAATTAGATTGAAAAGTTACCAATGAAACCTGGTGACATGCTCCAAACTTTGACGGACGAATTGCCGGAAAATTGTCCGATGATCATCTCCAGGAAGTAGAATGGTTTTCCCACCAAAAAGAGCAAAATCACGTACGGTATGAGAAAGGCTCCCCCGCCATTCTCGTAAGCTGTGAATGGGAATCGCCAGATATTGCCGAAACCAACCGACACGGCGATGCACGACATGAGAAATTCCACGCTGTTGTTCCATGTCGCGCGTTCCTTTCCTGGCTCGATGGCTTGTATATCCAGAATGCTCGTCGAATCTCCGGTATAATAGGTTCTTTTGCCATTTTCGACGATATGAGGCTCGTCTATTTGGAAAGCGACATTATTGAAGCCCTGTTGCTTTTCGTCCTTCTACAATTTTATGCAAACAACTTTTCGTTTGAAACTTGGCACACGCACAAATTTATGCATTATTTTATGTAAATGCACACTCAAGCACAATCAAGCGGGATGTAATCGTGTGATGTAAGTGTGAGACGAGAATAATAGTACCACTTTCTAACAAGTATAATAAAGATATTGGCCAATACCGATGAGTGTAATAAAAATAAAATGTGTCAAAAGTTTTTTTTTTTTTTTCTTCGGAATCAAACAATCTTCAGAAAAATAAATATATGTATATAATTACTACTATATAATTACACAAATATGTATATATTTAAAATATATTTAAATAGCTATTAGACTAGTTAAATAATTAAGATCAACGATAAAGATCGATTTCAGACTCCTATATGTACGGTAATAATGCAATTCGTGAGATATTTGTGGAAAAAAAGGATAACAAAGATATCAAGCAACGACTTTATCATCACGAATACTCTTGAACGAAAATCCTTCGCGGATTACTCGCGGCAAACATCCAAGTTATTATGTCTAGAAATTATACATATATCGCAACACTTGTCATTGTGTAACGATACAAAGCGGTTATATTTTATCTCGTTTTGTGATCGCTATTAAATTACACAGGTGTATCACATTCTTTTTTAACTTTAACTCGATGTCATGAGACTGTATATTTGTTTATAGCATATAACTTTTGCTTACTGTTTGAGCCGCGAGACACGTGACGATTAAAAAAAGAAAGAAAAAGAAACGAAAGAAATGTGCTCGATACGGCAAAGAGAGATGTAGGATAAAAGAAGCTAGCCAAACGCTGACTCTACGCGCGCTCTCACATTCACCTCGCGCCAATCATCAAAACAATCTGTCTCTAGACAACACGCATCCCTAAAAGACGTCTAAAAACGAATTAAAAACGAATTAAAAATTTTTTGACATTTTTATTCTTTCTAGATCATATCATATTCTGACGGCGACTATAAGCAATTATCATTTGCGATAATTATATATCATTATGAAATATCGTATCTATATTTTTCATATTTTTTGCTCAACGTTTGACATTTTAATTTTTAATCGACTTTACGCGGCATTTATTCCGGCCTTTTTTCGATTAATCGTTCACTTACTGTTTCATACATATCGGTTATGTTGCGAGAGACACGCGATAATTGGAAACAGCAGCCTTCGCTGCGACTCGATCAGAAACTGGAACGCGATCAACACCAAGTTACGAATAAATATCTCGAAGGTCGATGTTACTAATGAGAGAACTGGGGATGCTATTTCATCAAACCAGACGCCGAGGTGAGTTCTCTTTCACACGAATGTCCCGAGAAAAGCAGTAATAAAATAATAATCATCGCGCGTTTCTATATACTATCACTATTTCACCATGTATCGCCACGACGGTAAATGATAGAATGCTGTGCGTCGCGAGCAGAATGTCACGAGCTAGTTGCGCGCGCTAGCGCTTCTAGCTTTAGAGATTGCCAAGGTGGAAAAGGCACATCACATGAATCACACGATGCCACGTGAGGAGATAATTGTTGTATGAGTTCTGAATTCGGAGTCGCATGCTACTTACACCAAGTATAAGACGAAGATGGAGATTGAACGGGTTCTCCAATTTTCGGTAAAAAAAAAGCACAAAAAGTTTATTAAAAAAAAGAGCAATGAAGGTGAGGAAGGCGAGAAAAATTTTCCTTATAATATATATAATTATAAATGAAATATATAGATTATAGATATGTAGATATTAGTCGGTAGAAGAATTTATAAAAGAAAAGCGAAGAAAGTGAGAGAATTGTTCCCTTCCTTTTCGATTCCCGCAAACGATCAAAAGTGTAAAAGAAAGATGAAGTGATAAAAATGAGGATTCCCGGTTGATCCGACGCAGCCGACGCAGGAAAGTTACGTGCAAAGCAATTCGAGAAAGGGGGTCTAAAAAGAGATCTGAGAATTCGCTATTAAAAATACTTATTTAAAAAAACAGGTACATTTATCTTCTAAATTCCTGTTTGTCCAGTTGCGTCACAGTTGCTATGTCACGCTCTATGTCGACGACTTGACTCACGGCACACGAATCCTTTCATAGGAAAAGGAGATCGACAAGTTGGAGATATTAAAAGAAGGGGGAAATCTAAAAGATATAAACGCAATAATATTGTAATTATTATTTTAATTAGGCGCATACTTGGATGATAAAAATATTTTTTTAATTTAAAATTTGAATGTTTGTTTATAAAAAAAAAACAAAAAAAAAATATTACATATATAAATTTTATTTATTATCGATAAAATCGTATTATATCGTGTCATTTTTCTACAATCTTTTATTCGACGCAATTTTTCGATATTGTAACTTTTACAAAAGTGGAGCAGGTTTAAAGTAATATTTAAAATTATAAATTTATTTGAAAGAAATGACAATGTTACTTACTTATTGTTAGTGTATCTTATTACAATATCTCGATGGATTGTTTGCGGTACAAACAACGCAGCTAAATATGTCATTTTCCACATAATTTAGGAACGGGGAAAGCAGCGTTGCATACCAAGGACGAGTGGATCATTTCTATGAAACATGAGAGAATGCTTATTGTAGGCATTACGCACAGGTACCATAATACAATATCACATCAATGA
Organism: Cataglyphis albicans; assembly: GCA_038406275.1. NCBI lineage: Eukaryota > Metazoa > Arthropoda > Insecta > Hymenoptera > Formicidae > Cataglyphis > Cataglyphis albicans. Next base: position 9,713,233 of record JBCAUJ010000075.1, on the reverse strand, counting down.
CACATCGTTATGACACGTCATAAATTGTAAAACTAAATTTCAATGCTTGCGAAATGGTGAATATAACATTTCTGTCATTCTACTGTATTCTTACTTTATTATTATCTTTATTATTGAAAACATCATTAAAACATCATAAAAATTATCGTCTCTCAATTAAAAATCACACGAAACAAACCTCAAAATAAACCGTCGTGATCCACATTCCAGTTAATATTTTTCTCTTGCGTGTCATGGTTTGTAAGTAATCTCGGAATACCAGCTATTTTCTTCAAGATTTTCTTCTTCGAGATTGTAATATTGTTCGGATTATAATATTTCAAAGGTCGAAAGTCGCTTGCTTCATCAACTAAAAGTAAATCATTGAGAAAATTTGAGCGGAATAACTCGTGCGATAAATGTTGCTTATTTTTCGAAAAGAAAGCAACATTTATCTTACGCAATTTTGCAAATTATGACAATTTACATTGGTAATTGCAAAATAAGAATGAAAACCAAACGATTGTTGATGAGAGAGATACCTAATACGGCTCGTGTACACCCAATTATTACTATTATATTGTTGTATTATGCTGTAGCAATATGCCGTAGTTATCCTATACTCTAGTTTCTAGTTAATTTTTTCTAAACAAGTGAAAATAAAAGTGCATAGCACATAAAAAAAGATCATATTATTATAAAAAAGCAAATGAAATTATTTATAAATAATGTTTATGTATTTCTTTAAAAAATATATATACATGAAGATGTACGTGTGAGGATCAAAAATATTTCAAAAAGCAATTAAAATTTTATAATTTTATCTAATTTAATAATTCATCTTAACTGGAAACGGGGATACAAGATTTTACTCTACTTTAATAGTTTGTGATTGATGTGAACAAATATAAAAAGATTACAAGGAGTGGTGGCATTCGAGTAAAGTCGTCAGAAAATCATCTTTTCAGCGTAAATTTAAGGAGTTGGCCAGTCGTAAAATTTATCTCACATTATCTATTATATTTGAATAACTAGAAATATAAATTTAGATTAATTGCAAGAATAATTTTGACGAAATACATACACCGTACGACTAAAAAAACGACGGTAATCATTTCAATGGCAGCAGATAGAAAGGCGATGAATTGATGAGATTGATGCGTAATAATCAACAAAAGTTATATATGTATATTGATCACTCTGCGAACATTCGTTCAATTAAGATAACGCTGTATAAAAAGAAATCATAAATCGCGTTTAATTAGCCTACCGGCTAATAAACGTATATATATCCGAGCCCAAATAAAAACTTGTGAAAATAAGTACCCGTCGCTACATATCAATACCTGACCTTCGGAAAATGTTCGTGAACGATGGCGATTATGAGGCAAGGCCAATCGATACGAGACGAACGTTAAATTCGGTGCTGCCTCGAATCACCGCACCAAAGTCATCGATCTTCAATTCACAGAACTGAGATTGCCTAAATGGCAGAGATTGTACAACCAGCCAGTAAATTGGTGAAAGTTTTCAGAGTCGTCACAGATCGCCGTCGATTCCTGATAAAGATGCAGAATCCATTGAGGAGCAATCACAAAAAGTTGTCGCGTGCGCGCGCGAACGTTATTTTTATATTTTTATATTATTATTTGATACATTTTATATTACAATTAATCCTTTAATTGCGTTCAAAATCGATATTATAAAAAGTTCATTATTCATTTTATGAATTTTTGCTAATATAATTGTGTTATACTTGATTATAATTTATCGAAAAATTCAAAATTTTTTCAAATGTAAAAATTATATAATTTTAATATTTTTATATTTTTACTCGTACGTTATTTTCTTTTACTACGCACTATAAATTTTACTGATTTAAAGAAATATCCATGTTCAGTTTCAGTAAAACTTTTTAATAAAAGTTTCGCATTTTATTTAGTCAAAAATTCCATTCAGGAGTTCATACGTACACAAATCCCATTTAGTAGATATTCAACTCCAATGTTATATTAGCGCAAAACTTCGAATCTTGTTAATCCCTTCTTCTTCTTCTTTTGTCTGTACGGCTGGTTAGACTCCGAATGCGAATATACCTATACGCTAGTTGGTACATCTTATTTGTTAATAGAGAGTCCAACTGTGCTTACAATTTAATCGAGACTTGAAACTCGTCAAGCTCGAAGTCTATTCAAATCTTTCTTAGCGAAGATTCGAATCCTACGTAATCAAGACTCAAACCCTGCTTAGCGAAGACTCGAACCATATTTAGCGAAGATTCAAACCAAAATTATGCCGTACATTTGACAATTACAACATATTGCGCGAATTTCAAATGTTTCTGCACAGTATCCAATAGTATATATACATATATAACGTGCACTTCTATGTATTACATGCTGTAAGCTATTCTGTAACTTTTCTAGAGATTTGACATCGAATGTTTATCAATTGACGAATATTGCAAGTATTTTATTGCAGCCTATATTTGATTGCATGCGCATATATATATATATATATATATGTATATTTATATTTCTTTCCCATCTATTGTAATTTTTCTATTTGCAGAGAAAATGGGCGATTCTTTTCCGAAGACAAAACTGATAGAGCCTGAAGACGAACAAGTAACTGCGAAATTAATGCAATTTTTGGAAACGTATATTCAAGAAAGAGATCTATTACAAAAAGATGTCCATAAAAAACGTACAAATAATTCCATATTGCTTTTAAAGTGATATTATATGCAATGTTCGCTACTATACATTTTAAAGTTAATACGAAAAAAATCATCTTTTCAGAGAACAATTTTAGAAACATATTAGTGGAATTGGAACGTGAAAATATATCGTTACAATATTCTAATAATAAACAGAAAAAAATGGTATATATTGACAATATATAACATGAAGAAATAATAATGCATTACACTACCAATTTGTTTATTATAACAATATGCATCTTTTTAATATATATTATGTGTGTGTGTGTGTGTGTGTTGTCACGAATATTTCAGATCTCTATGTTACAAAATCGTGTTTGTAAATTACAAAACCAAATTGATAGTTTGCTATATAAATTAAATAGCGCTTGTGACATTATGAGGAGTATGCAACAAAAAGTAAACATACTTTTACAATGCAATCTTGTACTCCGTTATTTTTGCGCATTAATACAATTTCTGTACAGTTGAAAGATAGAGACAGACAGCTCAAACAACATGCCATAAACAAACAAAGAATATTACAGAGATGTAATGCAAAGATACAGAGAGAAACTGACAGAATGATCGATGAATCGGATATGAAATTGTATGAACAGCATAAACGATTAATGGTATACCTTAATTTACAAACATATACATTTACAATATGTGTTTATTATCTTTCAAGACAATTCACAGTTATTTCTTCTAAAATCTTGGGCCATTAAAATATTTTTAGAGCTATATCAGAAAGAAGGATGACAAATTAAAATTGGTGAAACAAATATTGATGTCCACTGACGAAAATACGTCAGATACTAATGATGCTGTATTAATGGCACCGATAGCTTCAAATACAACAACAAAGATGAACGCAGAGGAATCAATCCCGATTATGTCCAAGGAAGAACCTGTCATGGTAATATCCACTGATTCTCAAGTTGCCAAAAATCATCGCAGCCAGCAGACATTGCCTTTTCATACAAGAATCAATCTCAATGATATTCAAGGAAAAATCGCGAAAGAATCAATGCCGGTGACATCCAAGGAAGAACCTTCGAATTCGCAAACTGAGATCGAGGAATCCGGATCAATCCGACCTACGAGCACTGATTCTGCTCTCTCTTCACATTCTGCCACAATTGCATTAGCTGAAATTGCATCTATTAACAAATTCAAATCAGATATAAAAATAAAGGTAAGTATATCTAACATAAGCAGAATTCAGTTAAAGAGACTAAATAAAAAAAAATAATTTATATTCTTTGATTATATTACATTTTTTTTTTATTATTGTGCCGAATAAGATTAAAACTGACCTCAACACCTGCGTACACTAATACATTTCGCCACTCATAGATTCCAGTAGTGAATCCGAGATATCAGCGATCGCAAAACGATAAATGGATAAATCATCATTCCATTGGAATGGTTCCAACTGGTACAATCTTCCAGCCACAAATACATCATAAACGAATTATCCGGAAGTTGACGAATCCAAACAACTTTGCAGTCAAATCTGCCAAATATTGCCTTTATGCGCAAGAACAAGACACAGATGGCGAACTCGAAACCAAATTGTATAAGGTATAAATTCTGCTACACCATTTCTTTTTTAGAGACACAGTATACATTGTATCCTTGTATATTGTAGGCTGATATATTGCCAACGTGCGGAGGAGGAGCACAGTTTGTATTTAAGGATATAGAATGTTTAAAGCAGATATCTCCAACTGCAGCAAAACGACGTAATGGACAGAAAACCTGGAAAACAGTTTAGCATCTACATAAGTCTTTTGTACATTGACAAAAGTTTCTCTATCTACTACAGCCTAATTTGTAAAACAGTCGCAGAGTCGACAATACATTAATTGTCTGTTTCTTGTAATGTTTCTATGTAACAGATATACTTTAAAAAGCATAATTTCTTGTCTTTCACATACACAAGTATACACATACACACACTCTGATTGATACTTTGGAATTTATGCAACTAATGTTCTTTCGGAGACAAAGGGCGAAATATTTTGCATATTAGAAATAACAATTTATTTTGTTTTATTTTCAAGCCATAGAATAACATTTGACGCTTTTGTTCCAAATTACTCTTATAATACTAATATAAAATGGAAGATAAACTCTGTACGCGTCGAGATGATAAACTAAAGAAAACAAAAAAAATTGCAATATTATCTTACACATATAACAAAGGGTCTGTTCATTATAGATGAACTAGCTGTGCAAATACTTTGCATACTGATAAAATTCAATTTATTTGAATATGAATAGAAATTTGCCATTGTATCTAAAGAAACATGGTAGATGGATGTAATTCTTTATTCACTAGAATGCAATTGCATCTAGAAAAAGTTTCAATTGTTAAAACAAATTTTAACTGCATTATCTTGACAATATAATATATTGACTGTCGTAAAATTGAGAATTATATAAAAATCTATAGTTTTCAAGCCTAAACATATACTCCCTCCTCTTTTCATCTATCACACCTGCCAGTCTCAACGTATGATAAAAGATGTGATAAAATATATAAAATTACATTGGTTATACTGATATATCAAGACAATATATAAATTTTACCAAATATCATAAATGTATTAATTATTAGGGAATTAGTCATGTGCGCGCATTATAGAATTGGCTCTAACAAACTTTATACAAACAAACATACACACGCACACGCACACACACATATATTTATATTATTATATTTTATTTAAAAATATTGTCTTACGCAGCATTGTTCATTATTTCTTTCATCACCTTTTTTTTTTCATAATACATAAAATAAATTGTTCAATAGTGTTTTCTGTTCAATTCTTTTTTTTTTTTTAAATAATAAATTTACAAATACATACTAGAAAATATAAAACTAAAGATTCATGTAAAATCTTTGATAAACGATATTATTGTACAAGAGCATTTATGTGCTTGTGTATTTTTGAAACATTTGAATGTATTTCTAAATATTTTTTTGAAAATATAAGGTATTGACAAATTATTAGTTATTCCAATATTGGAACCGATAATTCATATCAAAGGGAGGTATGTATCGTGCGTAATACCATTTATCGAATCTTAATTTCCTGGTAGATATATTCTACAATGTAATGAAAATGTCTATTTAGCATCGATTCGCGATAATCGAAACGTATTTGACTGTATTGTAGATGCATACATGCACAATAAGTATGTTGTATGCGTGTGGTGTGTGTCCACACACACGTAATACATTGCTCTCGGTATTACACAAAGTATATATATCTCTATTAATTACAACTTTAGTGAAACAGCAGACAGTCATAGCTTCGAGCTATTAAAATTACATTTTACTAGATAAAATGATTAAAAACCCGGGCAGTTCTATAATTGGCAAGCGGCATAGTGATCGAGGTTTATTACAACATTAACATCAAACTAGATATTTTTTTTATTTGTTATATGATTGGTTAATCAATCGGCCAAAAAACAAATTGTTAATAAATTTTTAAGAGATATTATAACTATCAATAGAGAAAGACTTGAAACTTTTTAGTCTATAGATTGCTCGTCGCAATTTATACTTTAATGCAATTGTCCCAATTTATATTTTAATGCAATTAATTTTCCATCAAATTCAATTCACTATCAACAAACAATTCAAAATCATTGGATAATGTGTCTTTTATTGTTTTATTCATGTGCGACGCGTGAACAGAGGATAGACAAAAGAGGAGGCGTTGTTATTTATTTTGTGATGCAAATTCCTTACGCAATTATAATTACGTGTATGTATAATAATGCTATGCACGATTAAACATTTTATATTTTAGTAAAGATGTAAAAGTGAAATTTCAAGCGCAAAATATGAGAAATCGATCAAGACAACTGGCTGGTAGAAAGACTGATTAAAGACATAGTAAGTAATAATCAATCGAGGTAATAAGAATCTCATTGGTTGTTGAAGAATAACAATAAACAATTCCGATAGAAGTATAGTGTATTCGCGAAATACGTTTGCTTAAATAAACGCTTGCAAAATAAACATTTGTTACGACGCGCTTCTGTTTGATCGTGTATGAATCGCGAATGAAAGCACTACTCAAGATGATAATCGATGCCAACAAGTAAAAAGAAGAACGGAGATTGCCGAAGATAATCGATCTCTACAACTCTCTCGTTATGATAAATGACTTCACTCCACCATAGTATACATAATATCATTGTAATTTCATTTTTTTAAATGGGTAATAATACCTTCTACTCTATGGCTTTACTCATGAACTCTATGAATCGTTTGCCATATTGTTCTGGATCACAGGTGGATATACCGTCAACATTAGCACCATACTTGACGGTTTTAGCTGCTTTTGCCGCTTGCTTACGTACACCGTAATGCGTGAGCACGTCTATTATGGCCAAAAAATAAATCTCCTTTGTGGGAGCACCTAAGAAAATAAACAAGAGGTAAGCACTTTCACATTTGCATCCGATCAAAATATCCAATAATTTATATTTGAAAAAGGTACCTTCTTTACTAGGAATAGCATAAATATCTAATTCAGGTATTATCGCATCTTCGTACTGTAAACTGGTGTCACGCATTAATGCAGCGTGTGGTGACTCGGGAGGCGTTGCCATGCTAGTAATTGCATGACCGACGCCGCTCCAACCCCACAAACGGCTATAAATGATTCATCAAGAAAATGATGAGTGAGAAAGTATATGCATGTAGAGCTGTATCGTTGCAAAAAAATATGTGAAAGAAATATCTCATCTTACTCTCCCATTGGACCTCGCGACTCCAATCCGCTACCTGACTCACTATCATCTTCCTCTTCATGATTATCTTCATCATCTTCTCTTTCCGCGCGTTCTCTCGATTCTTGTTCAGCGCGCGCGCAATCGTGCAAGCCAAGTAGCAAGGAATAATCCATCAAGTGTAATTTCGTCAAGAACTATAGACAAAGTATCTCAAATATATTCTTTTATGACAAATTTATTTACATATTGAGAATAAAATCTTATTTTGATAGCTCTATTAAGATAACTCTTAAAATAATTACTCTTAAAATAATTAATATAACTTTATCATAAATTACATAAAAATGCTGTGCACTTGTATAAATACTTACGTCTACATCGGCGGTTAACGTTTCTATTAGCTTAACTTTGGCCTCTTCCCCAATGTAAATTTTCATGCCCTCTTTAACGAAATCGTTATCCTTATAAGTAGGAAGGTCCTTTTCTTTCTCCTTATCGGACGCTTCTCGATCCACTGTCGATCCTTTTAGATCAAACTTTTTGTGCGTTGTCAAGTGATTCGAAAACACATTCCTTATGGCAACCACGTAATGCTCAACGCCATCAACGGTCAATCGGTACATTCCCAGATATTGCGGCAATAATGTCTTTCCATGTCGCTCGACGATATACTATAATGTAATAAGTGATAGATTTGAATTACTATTTATATATATTTTCCGAATACTTTCTTATACTTACGGGATGATAATGTTTCAAGAACGAATGCATTCTCTCCACTTCCTCGCTCGTCAATGTTTTAATTATAAACAGTTTGTCGTAAGACTGATAAAATTTTGCACCACTTTTCCCAGATGAATCATCAAGTACTGGCTGCGATCTGGAAAAAGAAACAAAAAAAGAAAAAAAAGAAGAAATGGAACAAATTATCGAGTTTATATGGGAAAATCAAACAGTTCAATGAGCAATTGCTGACGTAGAGCTATATAGGAATAGAATTGGCAATAAAGAATGAATTATTACCAAGATAAATATTAGATAATTGCATATTTTTTAGTAGCTGATGATATAAATATCTATCATGTGAAACACAAATTGTTCAGTTAATATGATTATCTACGCTAAAAAACGCGTGAATAAATATATTAATTATTTATTATAAATCATTAAAGTTGAGTATTATTGTTTTTATTATATCTCTTTGATGCTTTTATTACTATAATTATAATCAATAGAAGTACCGTAATAGAATCACTACCATCATTATTCATTCTCATCGCCGATAATGTAAGGCGATTTTTTTATTTATGAATTATCTTGTTATCTTATTAATTGATCTTTTAATAGCAATAATAATACAATAGACATACTTTCTCACCATGCTATAAATTGTACAAACTTTGAGCGTTAGATGGCTTTCACTTAGGTAAGTGTTTTAGACCAAATGTTTAAATTAAGCAATCATTAAAATATCAATGAATTGTTACGCTCTTAGTTGTGCTGATTTTCGGAAAAAAAAGAAAAAAAGAAAAAAAAAGATCTGTAACTTTATACTCTATGTTATGAAATGACGAATTTGCACAATGTGGCAAAATCACGCTTTGCTAACCTCAGGCGTTTTGGTTTAAAACTGCAGCTACGCAGTGGTTTGTTTAAAATTGTATTGTGGGAGGAGGCAGAAGGAGAGTAAAGGGTAATCGTTGGAGTGGTAGCAGAGCGTTGAACCAATTGACGAATCCTTCTGCCTATTCCTTCGACCAAATCCGAATGCTGCTTTGCTCGCGAAGGATTAAACACCCGACATCTAACACATCAAAATTGTTACATTACAAAGCCATTGATAGCCTCTTGAGATTCGACTCTATTCATACAACAAACGCAATAATCGAGCAATCGCGAGCAAAAGAAAATTCGCCTGCAAAACTTTGAAAGATGCGCGAGAATCGTTTTGCTATATGTATATTGTACTAGAGTTACATATGAAATATTAGAGAAGATAATTAACATAAGCGTACTATTACCTAGTCATTGATTCCTTGTAATCCAAATCATCTATTCCAAATCTCTCTCGCAAATTTCTAAAGACTAACGGACAATATTCTTTAATTTTGAAGTGGGAGGGCATGTTCTCTCTGCAAAAAATAGTTTATGCATAAATAAATATTTTCTTAATACTAGAGCTATAGTATATCTTTAACAAACACAGACAATTCTAAAATTATTAGGAGTAGTTGCCAACTTGTTGACTTCTTGCGCACGCGCGCGTGTGTGTGTGTGTGAAAAAAGAATATTGCCTAAATTTATTCCAATATTGTTTCAAAACAAGTGCGCGCGCGCACACTTTTACAATTCGCATCGATATAATCAAATTATGCACAAGAAAATAAATTGATTCGATATCATATACAGACATATAATAATATAGAAAAAAGAAACTTACTTGTTGAAAAGATGGTTATCCACTTTCAACTTGCTGTAAGCTCTAAAATCATCTGGCAAGAGCATTACCGGAATGTTAACGTGACTAAGTTCGTTTATCTGCAATGCAGCAGGCATGTAAACATAAATTTATCTCACTTTTAAGAAGTTAAGCGGCTAATGAATTTAGTTTAAAGAAATTATGTTGAAATAAAAAACAATCTATTGTTAAATAAATGCATGACAGAAAAATACAAATTAATAAGTTTAAAATAAGTGTATCCTGCCAAATATCTACGCATACATGTATGCACAATACAGTTATAAACTGGAAATTAAATTTAAAAAGCTAAATATATGTATGCAATTTGAATTTGGATGAATTATCGTAGAACATATCTATTTCGTTCTCGAATTCTGTTCATTTGACAATTGATGACGCAATGAGATGCGCCGATGCGAGAATAAATGCAATAGAGGTAGAAATAGAAAAATGACATAACGAAAATGACGCGTGACAACAACGACGCATAAATATATATATATATATATATATACACATGTATGTATGCTAACGTTCGCGTAAATTATTGTTGCGGTAGCAGAGACAAAAGTGCGAACGCGCACTTATCCACTTACCGTGTGATTAACACCCCACATAAACACGCTGAGTAGCGGCTCGTTTGCACGAAACAGCTTAACCTTTTGATGTTTCACCCGAAAATGTTTCTTCTTCAGCTTGCTGAGTCCGCTAGACATTTGCGGCGCGCTCGACATGCTTGTTTCTTATCCTAGATTGTCAGACGACGAGAATATATACGTAATATGCTCTCGCTTTACGAATGGATTTCTTGCCCCGAATCCTAAACAGCCTTCTCCCCGGCAGCCTACCCTCGAACGCGCAATTCTCCTCCGTTCGCGTTCTACTGTTTACATCATAAATATCTCGTTTGTGTCGCGCGTACCGCGCAAGCACCCGAAATCTCTACCGATCTCTACCAGTTCTCTTTACGACTGAATAAAACACGACCATGAACCGAACGGATCACGGATCTTTTCGGCGTCGCGTATTAATTTTTCGTCGATTCTGCACAATCACTGAGCAAATGACCGAAATCAAGAAGAATGAATCCAACACCCAACGTCGCGCGCGCACTTGTACGCACTACGACGCATCCATCATCGCACATTCGCACCTTTACACCCCTATCGCGCGCGCACTTTATCACCCTCCCTACCGTCGCCCGTCCCAACACGCCCGTTCTAACTCACAATTTCACAATTTCCGTGATCCGCGATCGCGACAGACAACCACGAACACAAATCAAAGGCAACGGCTGATCGCTGATCGTCGAGCTCCTTTTAAAAATGGCGAGAGCGCCAAGGACACGGCACGTATCGTGAATATTAGAGAGAGCATGTGTCAAACTCGCACATGCAATATTTTTCTAGGAAAATGTCATCGTTCGATGACGCTATTTTTTTTTTTTTTTTTTTTTTTATTGGCCAATTGGAATGCTTCGAACTGTGAGTTTCAATTGGTCATAGTCACAGTTTTTTCGTTCTATCCTATATTCAAGTAAAGGCTATTTCACGTGAAAAAATTTTGAATCAACCAACCACCAATTAAACATTCTTATTACGTTTTAAAATGTTTATTGCGGTTTAAAATGATTGGTCGATTCATTTACTGCCTTAAGCCCATATCAGACAATGCATAAAAAATTGAAGATTAAAGATCACAGGTTTCTACATATAATATAGGGATATAGAAGTTGGGTAAAGGCTCTTATATTATCATATAAAGGCAATATCCAATGAGAATACTGTTTTTTCGAAAAAGTAGATCTCTCATTGGATATCGTTTATCGCTATCGCTATTCTCTTGTTCCTATCATTATTGTGTTCCTCACATTGTGCAAGGGCCTTTAAAAATTGAAATTTGACTAATCAGAGCAAAAGCAACTAAAATTTCCTTATTCTGATTGGTCAAAATTTAATCTTTAATCTCAATCTTCAATGCGCAATCTCTATTGTTATTGGTGACAATGACTACATTTATTGCAGACTCGATCCAAGCCTCGACATTTAACATGCATCATTCTTTTTAAATTTGATACTCGCTTCATTTCGCTCAGTGAACTTTATTATTATCGTGTATACTTAGATTTATCTAAAAAATCTAAAAGCATTATTTATGAATTAAATAAAATGGTAATTCGAGGCACATGCACAAGGAGATATGGATTAATTTTTTATAAAACAGCATTGAATAAAATATAAATAAATTTGACAATGTGTAAAAAAGATAAAACCGGGATAAAAGCAGCGGGATCTGAATCTGGATCTGGGATTGATGTTTTCAGAATGGCGCTATTAACGAGAATGGAAATGGCGAGTACGTCTTTCTGGTCTACGACAATGACTAAGCAAATTTATCGGGAAAGCGCAAAAGACAGGGGAATTCGGGCGTTCTCGAGGCTATTTTATTCTCGAGCGTAAAAACTATTGAGCTAGAAATGACCATGGATGGAAAAAGATCAATAAAAATGGTATGTCGTGTAGTGTCTCGCATAGGGCATAGTAGGTATTAACGTGTCTTATTTTCGGGGCATTAATTCTCGAACGCATATTTTTGTATACACACGTACACACACAACAGTTTCAAATATATAATAATCGTGCATGAAAATAATAGCGTAAATTCGAATTTTGGAGCCTTAATATTTTACAAATTTTAACATTAGCAAAGAGCAATGACAAGTTGACTCTAGTTACCTAATTACCTAATTCACTCATGTATTAGTACATAATTTTGTCGAGTGCAACAGTTTTGAATGAAAGAGATAAACATTTTGTTATAGCATCTTGTAATTTGAAAATATTCAAATTCTATCGAGTAATACATGCTATTTTATATTCCTTATTAATATAGGATCCATTGTCACCTGGTCCATGTCTAGACATTAGCGACGATGAATTAGTTACGATATCGGTACGAGATTTAAATAGACAATTAAAATTACGTGGACTATCTAGGGAAGAAATTGTGCGTATGAAACAGCGAAGACGTACACTAAAGAATAGAGGATATGCAGCTAGCTGTCGTATAAAACGTATTGAACAAAAAGATGAATTAGAATCTGAAAAGACTCAAGAATATCGAGATATGGAAGCCATGCAAGAGGATAATAATCGTATGAGAGAGGAGGTAGAATCTTGGCATTCGAAGTATCAAGCCCTCAAAAAGTTTGCCCAAGAAAAGAAAATTATTATTCCACCAGACTTGGAAACCATATAAAATTAAAAATTTGTACTGAGATTAATTCTTCTTCATTATTAAAATTAGATTTAATAATGGAATAATGGAATTTATTTTAATGTTGTAACATCTAATCTGCTAATGTTGTAACGCTAATCTGCTAAAATGTAAAAATTTTTATTTGTGGGACAGGAGATTCTCTTTAGTTTGCATATATAACTTTTAATTAATTCATGTATAAATAATATAATGTAAAAACAAGTGTTTCGATTCACTATAAAATATATATACATACATATTCTTCTCCAAGTATAAATATAAAAGAATATAACTTTATACGCATACACTCGTATATAAAAATATAAATATATAAATATAAATTAGAAGAAAATAAATGAAAACTGTGGTTGTACATGTGGTTACACGTATAACGGTATGTGATAATTTTATTAATTCTCATATATATTTTCACTTTCGGTACATAATAAAAGTATTAATCTACTAATTACATGAACATTGATTGAATTTCCTAGCAACCTGTATTTTTGTCTATCTGTAATATGTTTTGGAAAATCAAAATCTTCTGGAAAACACATTAACCTGCACACTTCTTTGGGCGAGAAAAATCTAAGTTTCAAGTCCGATAAGAGCTGTATCTGTTTGTCTGAATTATTCTCCCAATTGCTAGCTTCACTATACTTTAATTTAATTGTTTCATCTGCAAATGGGCAATATACAGATCCTGTACCTTCTGCATAATGACCATATCCTTTGGTGAAGCAACAAGAACCATTGTTCTCAGATGTTCGTATATCTAATACCCATGCTCTCTTTTGTAATAATTTCGAGGGCAATAAATATTTGGATTCTTCGATGTTTTCTAAAATATTGTCTAATGTGTAGCACATTCTGCCGGATTTGATATTAATTTTGCCATTCTTCTCTGCTAACATAGCATGCTTACTTTTTGGCAATAATTTTAATAATTCAGATGGTAAATCATTTTTTAGCGATGGTTGTTTGAAAAAAAATTCCAAATTCTTTCTCTTTGCCAATAAATAATACCTATTCCTACTGTTTGGTATACCAAATTGACACGGGCTTAATATTAATTCTCTGTAAACATATCCACAACTGCCCATACAATCTATTAATTTATCCCTCATTTGAGATACTTCAAAACCTTTCACATTCTCAAGCAAAATATATCTTAAACATTTTAATTCCGGTATCAAGTCTAAAATGTGTAATAAAGAACAAGCTCTGTTATCAAAAGCATCCTTTTTCAATCCTAATCGAGTGAAAGGTTGACACGGAGGACTCATAAATATAGCATCTAAACCCAATTTGTTCAGTTCCTGCGCATTAAGAGACTCAATATTTCTATTCATAAGAACAGTTTCTGGAAAGTTATGGTAATAGACAGCATTTGCAACAGGATTTATATCAATTGCTGCAACAACTTTTGCCGCAACTCCACTTTCTGAAATAACATATATGCGTGTTAAGTACAGCGGTTAAGCAGGACAAGTTAATATCATAATATAACTTTGCACTAATTCTTAGATTTCTCTAATCGCAATATATATTTGAAATATTTATATTTATACATACCACGGAGCGCATAATGCATTCCTCCGATGCCGCTATAGAGTTCCAATACTTTCATTGTCAGCGATTTTTATTCTAAACATTATTTATTATGCTATATTTAAATTAAAAAAAAAAAATCACTGTGAATAATTAAAATTCACCGTGAATACTAGATATATAATATAATATATTCACCGTGAATATTAGATCTATAATATATGTTACGGAAACAAAAATTATAGATTGCCTGTAGATTGTCAGTGAATTTCGGAACACAGCCGATATCAACCTAATCTAACCTATCTTAGTTTAACCTAACCTAATCATATTTCTATTCTGAACGTAATTGAGAAAGTTTCAAACAGAATTCTGTTTCCTTTAACTCGTGTAAAATTCAACGGTTTGATTAAAAGAGCGAGATCAACGTACCATTAACATAAGGCCAATAAATTTCAGCGGATTAATCGTGCTATGTACCATGAATCGCAATAAAAATTGCTCATATAAAGAGACTTAAAATCCTAACCCTCTGTGAACATACAATATAATACAATGCAACTCTTATATATCTCGATACAATATTATTTATACACTAGCGTAGATCGCATGAGCACAATGAAACAACGACGTCTTCCCGCGATTGTCGCATGAGAGATAAACTATTACGAAGGAATTTGGATGAAATGCGAATGTAGGCATATCCTTTTGCGTTTGAGATAATTGAAAATGTTTCGAAGTCGAAGCTGGTTCGGTGGCGGGCTTTGGAAGCCTAAGAATCCCCATTCCCCGGAGCATCTCAAGTAAGTAAGAATAATCGATGAATGAATGCACTCTACTATCATGTCACTGAAGGAAGCACGAGTATATATCTTATTTTATCCATAATATTTTATCAGATACTTGTACAATGTACTGTCAAAAAATCAGACTGTGTCTGAGAATAATAGAGGTTTATTGGTCGAAACTTTACGTTCGATAGCTGAAATTCTTATATGGGGTGATCAAAATGATAGCAGTGTATTCGAGTAAGTAGAAACAATAAGATAATAAATATTATAAATGTTTAAAGATGTTATATGATAAATGTTCAAAGATGTTCTTTTTCCGACTTTTTCAAAACTTACATACTTTACGTAGTTCAATGCATAATAATCAAATATACTGAAAAAAAATTGTCATTTTTTTTTTTTTATTACAAACAAGACAAGAGTAGATTTCTATTAAATAAAAAAAAAATTTTATATATATATATGTATGTATGTATGTATGTATGTATGTATGTATGTATGTATGTATGTATGTATGTATGTATGTAT
>JBCAUJ010000075.1:9682153-9697100 GCA_038406275.1 Cataglyphis albicans | reverse complement strand
GTATGTATGTATGTATGTATGTATGTATGTATGTATGTATGTATGTATGTATGTATGTATGTATGTATGTATGTGTGATGTATATATATATATATATATGTGTGTGTGTGTGTGTGTGTGTGTGTATATATATATAATATATATATATAAAAAATACATGAGTTTCAAAACAATCAGAAGGGGTATCATTATATTAAACATTTATTATTTTATTAATATGTTTAACAATAATTTTTGAAATATGATCTTTATTTGACAAATTATCACATGTTCCTGAGGCGATATATTGTATCTGCACATAATATCGACCGTTTGTTATTTTTTTCGACACTACCGATATTAGACGCTTACTTGTGGATGATATTTATTCTCAATAATTTAAATTTGTTATTTGGATATAACGAGAAACAATTTTTATATCTAAAAAGACATCAAATTGCTCCCCTCAACAATGATAATGTTGTCTTGCAATTTTTATTAATAAATTTTTATTGTTAATAATCTCTTAAGACTTAAGTGTCAGTGTACAAAATATATAAAAATGTGATTCATACAAAGTATTATATGTTTGCAGCTTTTTTCTAGAAAAAAACATGCTTTCATTCTTTTTACGTATTATGAAACAAAAATGTGGAAGCTATGTATGTGTTCAATTGCTTCAGACATTAAATATTTTATTTGAAAACATACGTAACGAGACATCTTTATGTAAGTGTGATACATTTTTACGCACTTCTTCTATATATTAAATAAGATTAAAATATATTAAAATTTTCTGTTCTCAGACTATCTATTGAGTAATAATCATGTAAACAGCATAATAGTGCATAAATTCGACTTTAGTGATGAGGAAGTAATGGCATACTATATTAGTTTTCTGAAGACACTTAGTTTGAAATTAAATGCACATACCATCCATTTCTTCTATAATGAGGTAAACGAGGTATACGCATAATTTTCTGTGCCTGTCTCTTAATTATAATTACTTGCCTTTTTTTTTTTCCCCCCTTAAAGTGGTGCACGTTTGTGTGCATATAGTAAGTCTGTGGGCATGTGTGTGTTATAAGCGCGCGTTATAAGCACGTAACATACGCACGTGTTTGCGCATCGGAATTATACTAAAATCCATCCATTGATAAATTTATGACGAATTTATTCTCTTATCAGCATACCAATGATTTCCCACTGTATACAGAAGCAATTAAATTTTTTAATCACTCGGAGGGAATGGTACGCATAGCTGTAAGAACTTTGACGCTGAACGTATATCGCGTCGAGGATGCATCCATGCTAGCTTTTATAAGGGATCGTACAGCTGCACCATACTTTAGTAATCTCGTATATTTCATTGGTGATCATATTATAGAATTGGATACCTGCGTTCGAAATGATGCCGAGTAAGTATTCATATTGCTAGGATAAGTCAGTCTTTTGCCCCGTTATCAATAAAATATATTCCGTTCCAGTCATCAGAGTCAAAACAGATTGTCAGATTTAGTTGCAGAACATTTGGATCATCTGCATTATTTAAATGACATTTTATGCTTGAATATATCTGACTTAAATGAAGTTTTATCAGAACATTTATTACACAAACTATTAGTCCCTTTATATGTTTATTCTTTGATGAAATACAAGAAAGTTTCGTGCCAAACACAGGTAGAAAGATCAAATGTTTTTGTCTCTTTCTCAACTTTTACATATATAGTAATAAATAATTTGAATTTTTTGAAGGATGAAAGAAAACATGTCAGCGTTGTAGTAGCACTTTTTCTACTTTCTCAAGTCTTTTTAATAGTATCGCACGGCCCTCTTGTACATACATTAGCGGTCATAATGCTCATGTCTGACTTGGAGACAATTCAAACTGGAACAAATATGGTTCTGGAAAAGCTTAAAGATATAACGTCAAACAAGTCTGTCAATTTTACATTATCAAAAGAAACATTGGAAAAGTCGTTGGAAACGCTAAATGAAACGTTACCAATTTCCGAGGTATCTTGCAACAAAGAAAGCGATGTAAAAAATATAAAAGAGTTGGTTGTAAGCGCGATTGATGAATCACAAGAATTTAATCATCCGAGTACGTCTTCCAATGCTGCTTCGACAATGAATATTCCCGTTCTTATAAACACACCAATAAATAGAAACATTCCACATGAAGAAGATTTAGAGGAAATTAAGCAATTGAATGTGACGGATGAGGAGAAAGAACAACGCTTGGCATTGGAGAGTCCCTTGATATCTCATCAAAGTCAGAATGACCTATTTGAATCCTTGGGGAAGAAACCATTTTTAGAAACAATAATCAGCTCCTTATTATGCGCGGAAAACGATTATGCTGCGTTATTCGCGCTTTGCCTACTGTACGCCTTAGCTAATAATCGAGTAAGTATTGCAAATTTTTTAGAGAGATATGTGCCTCTTATTTTTTCAAATATGTTTCATGTAATAATAATAAGATTTTTGCAAGGGTATAAGTCGTAAAACTTTGGATATAATCTTGTCTCCATTCCACAATAATACAGCTATTAAAAATTCATATTATGAATTGCTCATGGATAGATTGATTCATATTATAACTCTAAGCTGTCAGACCAGTGAGTGTTATTTTAATACTTTATATTGTAAGACGCACACATATATAGCTTTGCAGCTTCAGTTTTTCATCAAGAGAATATCAAAATTATTCGTTTTTTACATAGACACCAGAGTGAGACTTGTTACATTGGAATTAACCATTAAGTTATTAACACAATTGACGGTGTTCGAAGGACAATGCCTATTACAAGAGTCGCATCTAGCAGCCATTGAAGCAGCGAAAGAACAAAGTACATCCTTGCTCAAAAACTTCTACAAGGTTGGAATTATTGGAAAGTTATGCATTAATTGTCGATATACTTGTGCAGTACTTTTTCTTTCTGCTTTGCACAAGATGACATGTATTTTTTGGTAAAAAAATTGATATTAAATTTAATTTATTAGAGTGAAGATATTTTCTTGGATATGTTTGAGGATGAGTATAGTGAAATACAAAAACGACCGTTGAATGTCGAGTGGCTAATGATGGATAGCAATATTTTATTGCCTCCTACAGGCACACCTATGACTGGTATTGAATTTAGTAAGAGACTACCGTGTGGTGAGGTAGGTACACGCAAGAAATTAATATATATTAAAAAAAAAAATAAATAAATTTAATTCATAAAACTCTAGAAAGTAACGTAATTGCAATTTATCATAAGAAAATGAAATCGCGAATGATTGTACAGGTGGAAAGAGCACGACGCGCGATAAGAGTTTTCTTCTTGATAAGAGAACTAGCTCTGACACTCAATATGGAAGCAGAAACTCAATTACCATTGACCAATCCTGCTAATTGTGTACAAGTTAACAACGTTCTTGATCTAAGTAAAAATTATTCGTCTCATGACATAATTAATTACTCGAAAATTGATAATTTATATAAAGTACTTTTATCTTATATGCACATACACACACTCATACACACATTGCAATATTTAATTCGCAATATTTTTGTCATTCTCAATTGTATCAATTACAATATAGATAAATGCATAGATTTATAATTTTTTTTACAGATAATAGCGATTTGATTGCATGTACTGTCGTATGGAAAGATGGCCAGAAAATTCGCCGTTTCTTAGTCATTGACGTTGTGCAATTGATTCTCGTTGAACCTGATACAAGCAAACTTGGATGGGGTGTCGCAAAGCTAGTTGGTTTTTTACAAGACATTGATGTGGCCGGTGACAAGGACGATTCGAGATGTTTACATCTGACAATTTACAAACCATTAAATAGTAGTACAGGCAATCGCATACCGTTATTGTCGGCTAAATTTATTTTTGACGATCACATTCGATGTATGGCCGCTAAACAAAGGTTTGTTGTATAGGAAACTTTGTCGCGAAATCGTATTATTCAATCGCCAAAATTGAACTTGTCAAATCTTTTAGGCTAACAAAGGGACGAATAAAAGCCAGACAAAAGAAGATGAATCAAATTGCAAGATTGTTGGACATTCCAACAAGTATGCCTCATTGTCCGACACCACCCAACTATGCCTTGCGTGGTTTACGACACGAACGTAAGTAAAACCAAAATAAAAATTAGTTGACAAAAATTTTGGGCCAAAGTCGATTAAATTTTTTTAGGTATTATCGGGCGTGGTCAAAGACCGCAAAAGGAACAAGCAAGGCCGATGTTTATGGTAAACAAAGTTCCTGGATTTGCTGCCCAAATGCGTAGAGAAAATATTAGACCAGCGGCATCGACTTCTAAATGCGATGATGTCAATTCGAATGAGAAAGTTCATGAAAATGGTTTACGATCTAGAGACAATTCGCCCAAGATGCCAAGGCCGCGAAGCGAGGAGATTCCTTTGGAGGATATGCGTATCCGCAAAGCTTCTCTTACGACGAATGGGCTAAACACAACACATATGTGTCTAGAAAGAAGGGGTAGTCAAGGCGCTACTTGCTCGAACAACAATGAATCTTCATCTATTAGAAAACATTTAAATGAAGAAACGTCTTTTACATCTTCGCAAGGGCAAGAATCTAAATCACGTAGAAAAGGTCAAGTGGAAACTGTATGATTACAACAGTAAAATTAATTTGACACAAACTGGTGACTTGAACTAAATACATCTTTTAAAAACTAGTATATGAAATGTGTATGTGCAACATTTTTAAGCTGGCAAAAAAAAATTTACTCGACTAATCTAATAAAAACTATTCTTAATGTGTAGGATAAGTCAGGAGGAGAGAAAAATATTTTGGAAGACGATAGTATATATTATTGTAAAAAAAAGAAGTTTATATATACGGACATGGTTATTATTCTCAATCGTTTCGGAGATACAGCTGTTTGAATGTAGCACATCTGTTGGCTTTCCCCTTCTCTGACACACGAACAACACCTAGTATCCTGTACGATCCAATTAGCAACTGAGAGTTATGGAGTGTGTTTTTTATGAAGCATTATAACAAAGCTAAAAATTTTTATTTACATATGCCGAATACGCCGATATAGTGCGTGTGTACGTTTTTTGCGATAGAAGCTGCCGTTGCAGAATATCACCGCAGATTTCTTAATCGAAGAACTCTGAATCGGAAAGTGTTTATCAGAGTTTCCAACAGTTTGCGTAATAACGGTGTACTTCCAAATGCTCATCACTTCCGCAAAATTCAAATTGCTGTAATCTTCGAAACACTATTGAAAATAATAACCATGTTTATAAAATTTTTTTTTTACCATGATCCATACCATTGTCTTCCAAAATATTTCCTTCTCTTTCTAATTCACCCTACATATTTATACACGTATACATATATGTATGCGATGATATAATTGTTTTATCTTATAACCAAAAAATATTAATTTTTACATTTTCATCAAACATGTAACATGTAAAGTAGACTGCTATGTATACATACATGCGGGCGCGCGTGCAAGTATATACACATATACACGCACTCACTCGCGTGGATAAATTTATTTCTATAGAAAAATTTATATATGAAAGCTCTTGTAAAATTGATAAAGATAGGAAAGGATATATTAAATATAATATTTTTTCTTTCATTAATTTTTCCTTATGTTACAAATCATTTTTGTGTACGAAAGGCTATCTTATTTACATAAATACCTCTAATCTTGGTTTAAATAAGAAAACTTTTTCATTACTTATATCCGTTATCGTCCACTTTAACAATAAACAAATCGTGTAATAATGCTCGTAATTAATGAATTTTTATATTACCATTGGTTACAATTTTTGTATTATTTAAAAAATAAAAGGTGTCATTATTTAAAAAATAATATTATAATATAAATTACAATTATGAGACATTCCATGCATCATTATTCCGTTAATGACAATTGTCCAGATTGGCAATAGACTATATTCAGACATTGACAATGTATCTATTCTTACTATGTATGTTTGCTTCAGTCGTTATTTATTATCTATGCTGTTACATTTGATCAGTTTAATTAGACAACTATATTGTTGTACATCATTTTAATTTTTTATATATTATTGTGATACAGATTATTGAGTATATATCATTAAACAAGGCAACCAGAATCTTATGAATCAATATAATCAATATATTTAATTATATTAAACCATCAGTACTATAATTTGAACTTTTTAACAATTGTTAAATAATCAAATATAACAACTTCTATTTCCATAATTCTTTGTAAATAAAGATGGTTTGACTTAAAATTTGTAAATTGAAATCAATTGACTTTTTATACTTTTAAAAGATAATTGACTTTTAATATTTATCTTTTCGTTCTCTCTCAATGTGTATTAAGAACCGAAAAGAAATGACCTCAATTTCCAAATGAATACAAAACACGATGCACGATGGCGTCGCGGCATAATTCAATTCCGAATGATAAAGAAACAAAATTTGACTTTTACATTATTTTAATAAGGGAATTGAAGCAATTCCTTTGTAGTTTCTAATTAGTAAGGATTTCGAAAACAATCTTACATATATTTCGTCAATCGTAAAATATTTTACGCGTCATAATGTTAAGATCGGATTTCCCAATATTATCAAAGATTTTTGCGTAAAAAATAAGTAAAATAATTAAAGAATATAAAATATATAAAATACATGTATATAATATGTATTATAATATATATAGTTAAAATATGAGAATATGCAAATCAATATAATATATCCGCTCGCGCCCTGCATACGCACACACGCGCATGACACAAATGATTTATTTAACATATAAATTTACGACTATAAGAAATTTATAATCCGTAACGTACTCTTTGAATAATTAAAGACAAAAATAATTCGCTATGTCAAATATTAATTTTTAAAATTTTTTCCTTTCACGATCTATCATAACAATATTATAGGTCACTGGATCACACACGCATGGCAGATCACAACCGCGCATAAACGACTGCATTCTCGATGTGAGTCCGGTATGAGGATAAGGAGAGAAACGATGCGAGAGCGACCGCTCAAATCGATTCCTAGCAGCTCGATTCGCGAGCAAAAATACATTATATAAAAAATTCGATTTTTCTGTTATATTTCTTTTTTACGTTGTGTAGATGCATGCACGCGATGTTAGCGATTATTAGCTCGCGCGAAAGCATGATCCTTCGCGGTCCTTCTAAGCTATCCTTGATATTATTGTCAATATTGTGTTTGTACAACAATTGTAATTTCCTCATTATTAATAGTATGCAGCGCTTTTGAGTATAGTGCGTGATTTAACACGTGATTT
The DNA here is from genome assembly GCA_038406275.1 of Cataglyphis albicans. Classification (NCBI taxonomy): domain Eukaryota; kingdom Metazoa; phylum Arthropoda; class Insecta; order Hymenoptera; family Formicidae; genus Cataglyphis; species Cataglyphis albicans. The sequence goes on along the minus strand of JBCAUJ010000075.1, from coordinate 9,689,807 downwards.
ATACACAAGAAGATCTGTTTCTTGGCAATAAATATTCTATATCGATGCGTAAATCTAATCGCGCGTGTATGTGTATTGGATAAATTAGATAAATATCATCTTTACATACACACATACAACATACCTATCCACATTCATGCACGCACGCTCGCACGCACGTTTCGTTTCGTTTCTAGTTTCTTATTTAGTTATTCGTTCTGTGTCACGTAATGATAATTGTTATTTATATAAAGCAAATTTATTCCTCGTGTGGCACTCCCTATTTTTTCCAATTCTACCGGCGGCCTTTTGAAGGCAATTGCTGTTGGTTGACGAGGTAGGAGGCCGGTTTTAGTCTTCGATGATACATTCGCTGGTTCGGAGTATAAATGAAGGACAATGACCTAATTGCGTACAGAACGCGTCGGACTTCTTTGTGCGGTCAATCACCGGACGCGTATAATTTATATTTGATTATTTATAAGCGTACGATCTAAACTAACTTTCTGATTTACTTTTCTAATATAATAACGGAAACGGTGCGATTTTGCATGTTGCAGTCTACAAAAGCATAAATTATTATGAAGGTAAGATTCATGTGTAGTCCAAAAATTTCAAACATTGTTCATTTAAAGTATATATTTGTGCTATTATTATATTGCGCGTAATTTCTCAAGCACAATACAAAAAATATATTTACGCGCATTTTTAGCATACTTTTCTCTTTTGTATTATATGCCCCATGCCTATATTGTATCGAAGATAAACTTACTTCAAACTTGTAAAAGACATGTACATTGCACTAATGACATGTAAAATACTTTTTTATAAAACATTGAAAAATAAGATTTTATTAATTTTATCAGGATATTAATTTAGATAAATATAATGTATCATCAATCAATTCATTTTTTCATCATAACAAATTCCATTTATTACATGTTACGTATCTTTTTTATGGATCACTCTTTGATATTCTAATAAATTGTGGGCGGGCGAGCTTACGGCCGACTAATAGCCGACATAGTCGGCACAACTGTCGCAACTTTATTAACGATAACTTGCTCTCGTTCTCGGCGAGTTGCCAATAATATTATCTATCTGAAACAATTCCTAGAAGATAAACAAATTTCTATTTGTATATATATGTATGTAATATGTAAATGTTAGTTTAGCTCGAAATTGAGCGACATAAACAAAATCTATTGTAACGGAGTTATAGTAGATACGTACAAATTTATTAATTTTCTCTTTTTTAAGATTTTTTATTCCATATATGTAATACGATATGCTGTACACAGATATATCATTATGAAAACTATATTATTTATATTTAAAGAAAAAAATGCTATAAAAATAAGAAATTGCTCAGATAAAATAAGAAAAAAAACTTTAAATAGTTCTGATTTAATGATTCTTTAAATTGTCCGATTGCCAAATTTTCAGGTAAAATCTTCATACTTCTTAGATAAATTTTGTATATTTAGTCCATTTGTTGCTTAATCAAAAGCTCTTTCGTTAATCGTTAAATTTAAGCACCAAAATAAAGCGCTTTTATGTCAACAATGGAGATATACATATGTTTGTATGATATTGTATAGGAGATATCTATATAATACATATGATTTATTTACTTCAAGAAAAAGAGAAAAGATTGCGAATCATTTTAATTTTTATCATTTCATTAATTTTACTAAAAAAATTAATAGACTCCTACAATCTTGCCCCTCTTTTTTTCGCGCAATTTCAATCTAAAAACTACGGAATATCATGGAAAAACATGCATAGAACATGCTTGATCTATCTTTATATGTCTCTATACTACACAATATAATATATAATCACAACCAATGCAATATATTTTGTTCTTATACGTAATTCTTACATTTATATATTTTACGTTTTTTTTCTCTGTGCAAGCGAAAAGTTATCTCTTACCAGCGCTTACCCTACTCGCTCTTCCCGCGTACCGCACCAATGTAGCACAATGTTCCACTTTTAGCGCATCAACGATTTGCGGCAATTTTCTCTTTGGTTTTACGCGCTTGGCGTTCGTGATGCGGATAGTACGGCCTAAAGAGTCGTACTGCGATAGATGTGTCGATATGTAATACCGTAGAGAGGACAATTCTCTCGTCGCGCGTCATACTTTAGTATCATATCTTTCAACTTGCTGCTGCATACATTTTGCTTCATGCAAATAACAGCTATAATATATAAAAATGGAAAAGAAAAAAGAAAAAAAAAAAAAAAAAGGATAAAGAAAATTATCTCGTCTTTTTCCGTTTATTCAATTTGATTTGGAAATTCTTCGAAACAAGATAGTATCACGATGCCGATCTCCTACACTTTGAAAATTATAGACAGCCAGTTGGATTTGCTGGCTTCTCGCCACGTGCGTCTGCATTTCTGAGGCGAAAAATAAGATTAGGAGACCATCATCTCCACCATATGCGCCTACACTGATATTGAAAAAACCTCGGCCAATCAGTCACCGAATGTCCATGGGAAATACCATCCATACTGGCGCTCCTTCTCGACAGAGAATACCTTACAAACACACTAATTATAGGTGAGAGAGACTTTAAAAAATGTATTTGTATTTCCATTTCTATTACGATTAACATTGGATTAATTTTATTTTCCAGAATTCATCGGCCTACGATGTACAATGTTTTGTCAAATAATTGGCATAAGCAAATTCCAATACGAGCATTCCCCTTGAACAATCATGCAGTTTTGCCACAACGTGGTACTCCCACCAAGGATTTTTATTCTATAAACAAGATACGGGAATATAGTTCGCAATACAAGCCAGAGTTAACAGTCTTGGCTCCTATTCATCGAGAGGATATTGATGATGATAGAGGGCCTATCCACACGATTCCAGCACCAAATTTGAGTCCAGCGGATAAACCTCACAATTCGCTGATCGATTCGGAAAAGATTGCACATTATAGTCCATATTTGAATGATCTAAATTACCATACCACTGTGCAAAGTAAGCAGCTCATATCCTTATTATATTAGAACTATCTTAAGTTGGTTCAATGTTACAAGATTGAAGTATAATTTGATTTGATGGATTTAATTTTCGCCTAGATCCTATGACAACCACTTTTGGATTAACCGCAATTAATAGTAGTCTACCGCTACAAAGAATAGCAACAAATTCGAGTCCACTGAAACATCAATACCAAGTTACAGAAAACGACGTGGTAGCTTTAAACGAACATCAAACTGTCCAACCTGAGGCAACTCATCAGCCTCAGGATCCAGATATAACGAGGCTATATTCGCTTATAATTAATAATCCTCATCAATCATCACAATTCAACGAGCTTTTCGCAAATCATGCTATTAATTTAAATGCAGGGTCAAATGTACAATTTGGTCAATCAAATATGCCAATTCAGACGAATCTTCATAATTCCTTACATGTCGGATATCCTTCTACAGCCATTCAGACACCAGACACTATAACACAGCAGATTCCACCAGATTTTCATGTAGGTCATCCAGTTTCACCAGCAGGATCACCATTGTCAGCTATGCAACTTTACGACTTATTAAATAATTTTCCACATAAATTTACGGAGCAATATACATCAGGTAATAATCTATACATAATACACACATATAGGCGCGCGCACACGCTGCTTAATCATTATACAAAATTACGCAATATTTTCAGATTTTATCGCAGGAAATTTTAGTATGAATCATATTACGCACGTGTTTTTAAATTGTTTAACTTTTTGTTAAAAGTTTGTAAAATCAAAATTAATTACTAATTTAAGATATTTATTTAAGATTTAAATAAGACATATTATTATGAAAAGATTCTCCGCTGAAACAATTAATTTATTATAATCACGATTTTAATAAGTAACTGCAATATATCCTTCTTTAAATTCTCTAAATTCTATGATAAATCATCAAGATTCGAAAGTTATATCGTTGAATTTTTATGATTAACAGATCAGCGACACATTCTTCAGCAGCAGCTTGGCCAAATATTTCAACCAGATGTGGCAACAAGTTTTTCCCAATCACAAATGCATTCTTTCAATTATGACGAACAGGCTAATCAATTACAACAACAGCAAATTTTACCCGATCAAGATTACGCCTCCGAAAGTGTCACAGCAGATTATAATCTGGGTTCGGAATCTTCGATAGATTCACGTAAACAGAGTGATGTGCGCGTTAACGAAGAATTTACATATTCTATAAATGGAATCGAGCAATCCGGAAACAATATTGATAATGAAGAAGCGACTTATCAAGTAAAACCGACAACGTATTTCGATAAAATGGCCGACTCTAGTGCCATATCGACAAAATTTTATACAACACTTCCTAATAGAGAGGCTGCTGAAAAATTAGCCGCGCTAGCTGCTGCCGGTCATGTCAACAGTCGTCTTATAGGCCAGCTGCAAAAACAACAAAAAAAAGATACGCAGAAAAACTCAATGCCGCTTAATCATAAGGATGATGATCTTGCAAATCAACAGCAGATCAATGATGATGAACAGATGTATAATCAACAAAAATCGTATCATGAAAGTCAGCAGCATCGCCATAGGCAAAATTTTAAGGTACATAACGATGAAAAGTTACCTCTACAGATTATGATACCCGATGACAATGACGATTATGTTACGAGTGACGACGAACAGCAAAGTAATATAAAAAGAGACAACACAAATTTAGAATACGAATATGATGATGGGGAAATTGAAGATTCGCAATCTACTACTTTGTTCAAAACGACTTCTCATGATAATAATTCCCATGCTGAGTTTGGCACCCGTTTGCATTCTTAGAAAAGTCGTTACTTTCCTAAGATATTACCAAGTATTTTATTTAAAGTCATATCTACATGCTCATAAGATGCATGTTAACCCATATTTATATCTCGTCCATGATAAAATGAACAAAAATCTTTATGAACTTGTAGAATTTTCATTGATCTTGTTTCACACGTCATCGATCGGTAAACATTTGTATATACATACTTATTTAGATAAATACTTAACTATTTCTATATATCCTTTTTCCCAATCCCAATCTTTTAAGTACAAATTATATTAACAATTTATCAAGAAGTCTTCAATTTTCTAAACTCTCGAAAGCTTGAAATGAAGTATCTAGAAGCATTTACCATACATTGACAAGTATATAATGAATACTTGTACAAAATTGAAAAAATAAAATTCAATTAAGCTGTTTATTTTGTATTACTGTACATTTGCAGAAACAAAATGTTATCGTACTTTGTAAAATATAGATACAAGATAGAATTGCTTAAACTAGATTTCTCAAGATCAATTTGCACAAGTTTCGCGTTTAAATATTGTAAGATGAAAATTAAGAAAATAATATTATTATACTACAAGTGTTCCATAAACCATGGCTTACCATTATTTGCGAGCCGTTTTGTGAGAATGTCACAACCCGTTTCTGTTACTAAAAGTGTATGTTCAAATTGAGCTGACCACTGACCGTCCAATGTAACAGCAGTCCAATTGTCAGGCCATGTTTCGTCCTTCCACGTGCCTTGAGATATCATTGGTTCGATCGTGAAACAGTGCCCTGGTTTCATAACACCCACTGCTTTGTTTTCTTTTATATAAAAAAATTAAATTAAATTAATTCGATCAAAAAATTGTATCTGTCAATAATCAAAAATTTTGTTTATTCACGTTTGAATCATTATAAGAAAAGTACTTACTGGCATAATGCGGTACATTTGGGGCAGTGTGAAACAAACGATGAATTCCATGACCACAATAGCTACGAACTACACTGAAACCATGTGCCTGTGCATGTTTTTGAATGACATTACCAATCTCTCGATATTTTTCACCAGGTTTCACAATATCGATGGCCTTAGACAAACATTCATATGTCACTTCTACTAACTTCTTTACTTCTGGTTTTACATTACCAACTAAGAAGGTCTCGTTTAAATCTCCATGAAAACCTTTGTGATATACTGTAACATCAACTGAGAAAAAAATTATGGTTAGATTATATGATTTCTGATAAAAAAAAAAACTACAACATATAACATTTGTTAATGCGTGATAATGCATAAACATGTACCATTACAAATATCACCATCCTGTAAAGGTCGAGTATCAGGTATACCATGGCAAATCACTTCATTGACAGAAGTACAACAGCTAGCAGGAAACTGATAATAATTTAACGGCGATGGATAACAATCCCTTTCAATACAAGCTTCATGCACTATCCTATCAATTTCAGCAGTCGTAACACCAACATCACACGTCTTGGCAGCTTCATCCAATACTTCTCGACCAAGCTATACAAATTAATTTAAATATAGTGTATTCATGATGAGAACAAAGAATATCAAGTCTACAATTCAAAGCTTCAACTATCTCATATCTATCTCTATTGTTCCACATCATTCAATTCTCTTCTTCCTCCATCTCTCTTCCCTGCCAACCTTCTTTATTTTTTCTCCTCTATCACATCTATTAGCGAATTCGGACATCATCATTATATCGCGCTAGTTATCAAAAAACCGCTATATATAAAGTATGCAATGAAATAATATGTAACTTTGATGATGAAATAATTAATATGCATCCTGTTAAATAACGCGACAAGATATCATTATTAGATTTTAATTCTTTGAAACGTTTATATTAATTTGTTATACTTAAATAACTTTATATATAACAGCCTTTATATAATATGTACTAATACAAGTGACCAAATTTGTTACGTTGCGTATCAATTTAAGCAATATAGTACCTTGCACGCAACTCTCATGCCTTCAATTTCCTCATCGTCGAGAATTTTTATTTGACCAGAACCTCTTACAGCTTGTTCACTAAGCGGTACTCCAGTTGGATGTAAGGCATAGTCTGGTCGATTGATACAATCTGGAACTTCTCTGCGTTGTTCCTTTTTATACGGTCGTAATTTTCCCGTAAAATTATAAGTTGGCCAAGGATTATAAGTGTCGGAAACTTTGTTTCCATTTTCTCCTTCTAGATCCAATTAGATATATAAGAGATGTTATAAGAGAAATTTATATAAAAATTGGTAATACACACACATACACACAATATTTACTTGCTAGTTGATGAATAACTTTATGCGTTTTCCAACTTCCCTTGAAACAATCCTGGAAGATTAGAATGCTGTATTAATCGGCCAACTTCTTTCAAATATTTTTTTTCTTTCACTTAAGAAGATGCGAAATTGTGACATGATATGGGAATGATGAAGCAAAAAATGGCAATAGATATAAATAAACACAAAGAACGACGTAAAGTGCGCGAACGTACATATATCCGAGATATAATAAATTGATCAGATAAATATATCGAGATATAATAAATTGATTACGATAAAAAAAAAGATAACTGTAAACTGTTAAAAAGAAATTTCTCTAATTATAATTACTATTCAATAACATATCATATACGTTACATGTCTCACGTTATACAGACACAAATATATGTACCGGGATAAAAATTTAAATTATAAATTAGAGAAATATAAAATAACCAACTTAACCTAACATATAGATAACGTATCTCACTTGACTGCAAAAATATGAACCCTGGATACCGATTTTCAAGCAAGTTGGACATTGTAGACTCGCAACGGCATTACAACCAGGTGTCTC
>JBCAUJ010000075.1:9626092-9643691 GCA_038406275.1 Cataglyphis albicans | reverse complement strand
AAATTGTGTAAAAAAAAGTATATATATATATATATATATATATATATATATATATATATACTTTTTTTACACAATTTTATATATATATATATATATATATATATAAATAAATATTTATATATGTATAAATACAAAAACATATATAAATATATATTATTTTTTCTATACATTATTTTCTATACAAATTTCAATTTTCTATGAAATTTTCATCATTTTACAAAATATTTTCAAAACAAAGTGATTTATACGTAAAATCACAATATTTAAATCACCATTAATAATCCTTTTTGCTACGGCTGTTTTTGAATTCTCATTCAAGGACTATAATAAAAAAGAACAGAATAGACCAAGGAGATACTTTCAACACACACATGCACGTTTCATGGAACGCAGGTAGAGTATCATGAAGTTATCCGCCTGCGCAGTTCAACGGAACTGGCTTTTAAAAGGGACCCAACAAATCTTTCAGGTCTTTCAGGTACGAAGGAATAGTCGTTGACCAGCAAACATAAGCAAGGCCCACATATCTGCTCATAAGATCCAAACGAACGTTAAGAGAAAGTTCAGTTTAAATGCACACGCCGGACGCTGCACATGTCTGTATACAAAGTACGATCAATGTTCTGGGTATGTAACAATAATTGTATTTCAATAATTGACGATCCACATTTCAAATCATTCTAATTTCAAAATCACAAATTATCAGAATAAAGAAATCTGATATCTTTTTTCTTTTATAATTTATTCTTAATATATTTCTTTTAATGTAATGTGTGAAGAAAAAAAAAACATTTTTCGGAACATAAAATATATTTTTTAGATTATTTTAATTATTGTAAGCTTTTAAAAAAGACTTATAATAAATAGACGATAAAAGATTTTAAAATGTTTATTTTATAGATTTTATATAGAATTTTTATTTTATTAAACCTAATATTTATAATATTAATTACTTTATAAAATCTAATATTTATTTATACATTTGTTTTACTTGATATATATTATATATTATAAAATAATATTTTTTTATAAATTTAAGATAATCTATAATTCGTGATAAAATTAAAGGTAGAATTATCTTTATAATTTTATGTGAGTTAATTTAATGTATGTATATGTATATCGGATATATATTTTGGTTTGTATATTTGTTTACGTATTCAAATGATTTTTTGTATTACATGACATAAAATTTATAAATCGAATTTTGCCTTGAATTTTGTTACATCGCAAACGATCGTTTAAAGTGTGCTTATAGACAAAACGGATACGCTTGGCGCATTTTTATACATTTTTAAAGTTAATTATTTTTTTATACATTTTTATAATAATATTTTTTTATATATTAAAGTCCACTTTAGACGATCTATGATTCGTAATAAAATGCAGGACAAAATTCTCTTTAATTTTATGCTTTACATATTTAATTTGTGGAGTCTGATATACATTTTGATTTGTATGTTTTTTTAGATGATTTATAGATCGTTTAAAGTATGTTGTCTTTTGGCATAACAAATATGCTTAATTTAACATTTTTAAAATCAACTATTTCACTTAATATATTAATATATTTTTATACTAATATTTTTTTATATATTTTAGCTCATTTTAGATGATCTATAATTCATGATAAAATTCAAGACAAAATCCTTTTTATAAATTTTATATTTTATTTCTTATGTTTAATGTATATTTTTGAATATATATTTTGATTTATATGTATTTTACATAGGATTGGAAAATAATGCGTTACGTGATTAACGCCGTTATCATTATTACTTTTTTTCGATAATTGTACCAATAATGGTGTTATAAATTTTCTTTTTAACGAAAAAAATAATTTCGTTATATTTTTCGATAACGAATAATAAATTTAACAGTTATTTTTATCATTACTTTTTTAGAATTTACTCGATATAATTTTCATACAAAGGAAACATATTAAGAAGGTGTTGGAATGTAGCATTAAAATTACTGAAAACTTTTGTTGGTATTGTGTTTCTTTCTATTTTAATGTTTAATTTGATCTTGTAGTAAAAAAAAAAAAATTATATATAAAGTTTATATCGAATATAAAAAAAAATAACGATAATTGTAATGACTCGTTACTTTTTGGTAACGGTAACATCAGTGAGTTACTTTTTAAAATTGATAATGGAGACGAATTATTTTTTAGAAGAAAAGAATAGTAATAAATTAACTTATAAAGTAACTTTTAGTAAAGTTTCCCAATCCTGATTTTATGTGTTCAAATGTTTTTGTATTACACAACATAAAATTTATAAATAGAATTCTGTCTCGAATTTTATTGCAAATTATAGATTGTCTAGAAAAGGCTTAATTTTACATTTTCAAAGTTGATATAGTTCAAAATTTGATTTCATTTTAATTATTATTATTTTAATCTCATTATTAAATATAACAATGAATGAATTAATGTTTTGTTTAATAAGTGGTAATTTTCAATCATTCTCTACATCTATATGTCATAGTGTCGTTTAATTCGAAATTATTATTTTAAGTTTATCATTTTTATTTACATGCAATTTAATAAGTAAATCATGTCTGTATTATTTTTGCAGAAATATTGTCCGATATAACAATACTTTAATTTTTACGGAATCTAAGAGACTGATTTGCTGACTTATTATATCAACAATATGAATACAATAAAACCGATACTATACAGAGTCGAGACGTACATCGTGCCCGAGGTAAACAAGGAACAAGAGTTCTCGCTACAAGCTGCTATCAATGAAATCGACGATCTCAAAATCGTAAATCAATTAAATGCCCGAGAAGATGAAGACGTATTGAAGAATAATATTCAAAGAAGAAAAAATACATCGACCGCTTCCAATAATAAATGCATGGAATCCAAAAGACATTCTATAGATAGCAATCAATTAATTAAAAAAAAAATAATAAAGGATATCACGAACAAGAATGAGTCTCTGTCTAACAGGCAATTCGATAACAATAATATTAAATATAATGATAAAGATTTTGATGAACATCTATATGTACAAAGTGAATTTCAATCGTCTATTGAATCACAGGAAACATTTTATCCTGTAAGACAATTTAAGAAGTTTAATAATTTGGTACCGATCGACGAGAAAAGTGAAAATTTCTTGGAGTCCAACATGACCGATTTTTGCCATCACGGTTTCAAGAATGATTGCACTGCGACATCGCCTCAGCAAATTAACGATGAGATTTTCAAGAAGAATTGGTTGCACAAAATGGAGATCTTGCAACAACGCGATACCGCCCTGAGGGAGAAGGAGATGGATCTGCAGAAAAAAGAGAGAGAATTGTTTAGGAGAGAAAAAGAACTCAGAATCGCAGAAAGAGCTCTCAATGATAAATTAAAGCTAGTAGATCAGCAGTTAAAATACCAAAAAGACATACACCTCGTGGAGAAGAGACTGGGGGAAGCAGCACAAATTTTATCCCACGAAGTCAAAGAACCCGATATCAAAACAGAAAAGTTGAAAGATTGTTCTCTGGAGAGAACTTCAACACCTCAACGATCGACTTTGGCTTCTGAAAAAATCATTAATCCATGTGAGAAAAATGAAGAATCCGATAAAAAAATAAAATATCCAACGCATTCGAAGAATTACCCATCGAAACAATTCTCTTCGTCGAACACAATTTCCGGAACTCGTTCATACGCTAGTTTAAAGTACAAAGAACAACTTCCTGACAATAAAATACGCTATGATGATCTAAACTCAACGTTGTCAGCTGACAATGGAGACTCGACTTTTGTGCAGACATCGGAGCGGTTTAATCCGCTACTTTATAAGAAGCCGTTCGCATTCACGAGATCGGCGAGCGAGCGATGGATCAAGAAAACGGGCAACGCGATTGTTACGAAACCGTTAGGAATAGTCAACGAGGAATCTGAGCCTGTTATTGAGGAAAATAAGATTTTCCGAAAACTTAGCGATAACATATGCGCCTCGCAAGACAAGAACACCAGATTTCAAAATTACGGACTTGTGGATTGTAAGCTGGACGACATTCAGCAAAACAACACAAAGCATAATCCTGGCAATGAAAAAAAATTATTTTCGTACCTCGATTTAGCAACCAGTGACAAATACAACCGTCAGAAGCGTTCCAAGGACAGGCCGATCTCTTGGAACGAAGAGATGAATGAATGGCTGCAAAAGAAACGTCAGGCATATAACTTAGCGATTAAAAACTCGGCTGAGAATAAGGAAAACATCAAGTGCAATATCGTCGCTGAAAAAGGCGGAAAAAGTACAAAGAAGGATGTGAAGAATAAATTATTCACTATATTTCGATAGCTTATGGTACTAGCATTAATGTAGTAGCGCATAAAATTAAGGTTTGTTTAATCTACTAAATACTAACCAGTCAAGAACTCTAGTTCTCTGTTATTCATTTTAAAATCAACAAAGATCTCTAGAAATTTGTATATAGAATCCTAATTTAATATTTATAATGTAATTAAATGTATATAGTTAGTCATAAGTTTGACATATATATCAAATTTTTTTTAAAGTAATGCTGTATTTGCAATTAATTTACTACGCAACCACATGCATGATAATTATCAAGCATCAGCTATTGTAATATTTTTCATACTTTTATCTAATAATATCTATACACTATTATCAATAAAGAAAGAAAAATTAAATAAACATATTAGTAATTATATATTGTGTCATGATTTAAATAATGTATAGCAAGATACATTTGTCACCTTATGACTCTTATGTGAGTTTCATTAAAAAGTATATTTATTATTGTTAGTTTACACTTTGAAACACTAATTGATTCTGCAATTTCTTAAAGTTTAACGATGCATAATAATCATGAAATTAATATGGCCAAGAGGGTGGCTCCCCAGGCTTCAATTCTCTGCCGTACAATGCTGATTTGTCCCTGAACATCGTCATACGTTCCGTCTCCAATTGATCTATTTTATGTCCAATTAGGAAGCCCGTAATAGGGAAGATGAGCGTCCAATAATACTTCCACATGTTTTACGATAGATATATACCGCAGTCTTAGTGCGTCTCTTGCTCAGCAAGTTGCTGCTTCCAGCGAGCCGTTCGTCTCAAATCCGCAAAGATCGTAACCACTGTGAATGTGGGAAATAGCACACTGATTAAGTTGCGGCTGATCAAGGTTCCGATGTATTTCAAACTGGAAGCATCCATCAAACTGAAAAAAATCGAGAACTAAAATTACAGATCGACAATAAAGAATAAGGAACAAAATCTGACCTCCTTCTACTAATCTCGCGTCAAATTAACTCCTTAAAGGATAGATTGTGCTGGCAAAGTAGCATAACAAACAATCGCTGTCAAACTATGGTGGGATAATAATTTTTTTATTTTGAAGAAATAAAAATAGCATAATAAGCTAAAACTAAGAAGCAACCCTAACAATATACATATCCAAAAGACAACTAGATGACATCCTCTAGATATTTAATATTTTCTGGATGTTTATTATCTTCTGAATGATTATTATCTGATTTCGCTGTACTAATCTCGTGTCAAATTAATTTTTTAAAGGATAGATTAAGTTGACAAAATAGCATGACAAACAATCGCTGTCAAATTATGATGGGATAATAATTTTTTTATTTTGAAAAAATAAAAATAGCGTAATAAGCTAAAATTAAGAAGCAACCCTAGCAATATACATATCCAAAAGACAATTAGATGACATCCTCTAGATGTTTAATATTTTTTGAATGTTTATTATCTTCTGAATGGTTATTATCTGATCTCACTGTACTAATCTCGCGTCAAATTAACTTCTTAAAGGATAGATTGTGTTGGCAAAGTAGCATGACAAACAATCGCTGTCAAACTACTGGTGGGATAATAATTTTTTTATTTTGAAGAAATAAAAAAATAGCGTAATAAATTAAAGCTAAGAAGCGATTCTAACAACACACATGCTTAAAAGATGTCCAGATGATATCTTCTGGATGTTTATCAAGGATGTTTAACATCCTCTGGATGTCCTCTGGACGTCTTTTGGATATATTTGGAGAATGTTAGAAGAATGAGACGAATTTCTGGAGAGAAGACAAATTTCTTACATCTCACGAGACCTGCATCGGCTGATTTTAATTTTCTGCGCTGAAAGGTTAAAATTATTTCAATTGTTATGTAATCGTGAATCGATGAAGGGGACTCGAGACGAATCGCGCCGCCAATCGTCGCTCCTCCTGTCATTCCTTCGCGAGAAACATCGACTCCGAATTTCCGTAAAAATCCCGAGTGGAATAAACCCGACCCGTCTAGAAAAACGTCTCGCGTTCGATTTTCAAAGGGGAAGAAGAGAAACAAGATATCGGAATTCGTCGAAAAAAAAAAGATTCGCTCCCGAGAGGTTAAGAGACAAGATCGAATATGAGTGGATAAAACGAACGTACTTACAATCCTGAACAGATCTAGAATTCACCTCGCCTTCTATCTTGCATGTATCCGTATTTGTATAATCCTGATCCTCCGGTGAGTGAGCAGATACAGATACTCTTCTTTCTGTCTCCTTTAGGCTAATCTGTGTGTTATCCTGTACTCGAAATAAAATTTACACATATGTGTGAGAATTAAGATTTGGAGAAAAAAAAATATTTTTCAAGAACGATTAGAAATATATCTATAAGTTATAAATTAAATCCCCAAAAACGTGATTGACGTTATTGACAGCTGCTCAAAGCGGATCTTTTCACCTCTTCAGCTCTTTTTACCGGTGAAGTAAAGGCCTGTCCACGTGGCCATTTGGCAGCGAACGACGACTGGTACTAAGGGCGGTTTCCAATGGGACGATAGATAAATCCTCCTGTCATCTTTCTCCTCCAGTGTTTTCACTCATCGCTCGCGATCGCTCGTCGGATTCAGCGAAGGTTCAAACAACATTCTAGGGATACTGGCGTGATGCTTCTTCGATTGCTCTTGTAATTAAAAATAGGAATATCCTATCAGCCATTCTCTGTGATTCTCTGTGCTTGGTTCCGACAGAAAGGAGAAAATATTCGGGTAAAATAAGTGGGCTGAGAAGGGAAAGATTTATCATCCCTGATATTAAGTCGTGTATCCTAAGCGATGAAAACTGGCAAGTTTTAATATCGGGAAAAATCCCCCCCTCCCTCCTTCTCTTTCGAAGATGAAAATTTATGCGATCTATGCTGTTTTTGTAGGGAAGAAAAGATTCAGAAATTTATCGAGTATGCCTCCAAAATCGAAAGACACCGAAGTCCTGTGGTCAGATATAACCGGTCGCATATTGATCAATGCGATTACTCATCCTATCGAGTACGCAAAGGTTTTGATACAGGTAATATTTTTATTACCAAAAAAAAATTTCTTGTGCATATAAATTTATCATAGCTTTATCAAGAAAAAATATCTCATCCAAGTCTCATCCAAGAAGGACCGTACATTTATCTTGTAATATTACAGATTGGATACGAGCCTATTCCACCAAAACCAACTGTAACATTGTTTGGAAGGCCAGCATTAAAATTACCCAACGCTTTTACCTATAGTAAGTCTGACTTTAATTAAAAATCCAAGAGATAATTTGTTTTTTAATTAAAAATAAAATTTATATTAGATTGCATAAATATATTAATTCCCAGAATTCTTTATAAATTCTTTATGAACCAAATAAAATTATTTTAGTTTTATTTTGTTTTATATATTGCATTATTACATAATGCCGGGGTTAAGTAAATTAATTTTTTTTTTTAATTAAATTAAATTTAAAGTTAATGGCTCAAAAATTAACTAAATTTATATTAAAAATTACTTTAAAGAAAAATTAAGTTAAAGTTAAGGTTAAAAAATTATTAACCCAGTTAAAAGTTAATTCTCTATCCAGTGAATTGACATATCTAACAAATTTGTTGTATAAATGAAACATTTGTATGATTAACCATTTTCTCACAACTTTAATATTGATGAATTATTTTAATTTGTAAAAAAAGTTAATAAATTAACATGTTAAAAGTTAACTTGTTTAAAATTAATTAAATTAAGCTAAAAGTTATTAACTTTTCAATTATTTAACTTTTAACTGTTTATCTAGTACTATATATATTCTCTACTACTCAATTCTGTATAATACTTATTTTGTGTATTACATTATTGTTTACAGTTAAATATATAAAGAGCATAGATGGCCTCACAGGCTGCTACAGAGGTCTGGTGCCAAAAGTGTGTTCCTATACAGTTAGCACAATAGCGTGTGATAAAACTTTAGAGTATCTACAACTGAATTCAGTACAGAATGAAGATGAAGATGAGGATAATGAAATCATAAGGTGTGTGTATGTGTGTTAAGAGGAAAAAGAAACATAAGCAGCAATATAATTTCTCACATTTACAGACGCAAGAAATGTATACGTGAGATAATAAGAGATGTAATCAGTAGAACTGTCGCGATTGTAGTCAGTCATCCTCTGGAAGTTATTTCATTAAGAATGATGGCTCAATTTGTGGGTGGAGAAACAAAATATAGGTATTGTACATTGTGATTATATTTAATATAACATCAATTTAGAATGCTAAAGTAAAATATCTTAAAAAAATTGTTGAATAATTTAATATTGTAAAAGCATTTATCACTTGTGGAAGAAAAAAGCAACTGAAAGTTGTACATAATTACATTTCCTTTTGCTGATCTTAAAGAAAACCGACAATTTTAAACTACGTTTTTTGGAAAATATATTAAATTTCCATTATGCTCCAAGTCTTTTGTTATTATGACAAAATTTACTTATTATTATTTACACAAATAGTAGTCTATTTGGCTCGTTCCTGGAGATCTACAGAGAGAATGGAATCCTGGGATATTATGCAGGATTGATACCTCGTGTTATAGGAAGTGCCGCTGCTATAATTCTAGCTGGTATCTCCACATATGCTATAAATAATTATGTCATACAGGAACCGACAATGAAGCCATACACTGCATCAACCATGACAGTAAGTGAAGGGCTTTAGGAAAAGCTTCAATGCATACAATGTATTTTAGAATTATCAGTAATGCATGTATCTCTAAAATGAAACATTTCTAGTTCTTGGCTACTACTGTGATGTATCCATTCCTGGTGGTGTCACACTGTATGGCAGTAAACAATTGCGGGTAAGTAAAATATGTAAATTGTGTTTTATTATATCCCTATATATAAAAAAAAATGGATAAATATAATTAATTCATTTTTTTATATATACAGAGATATAGTTGAAAGTAATAGAAATAATATCTACTGTCATATTTTATATTGCCATATTGTATAATTAAAAATAATATAAAATTGATTGAAACATCAAGATATTTCGGACTTAAGGATAACTCTAATATTTCGCGGAAATTATGTCAGAAAATTAATATCAGATAAGATCACATTTGATTAATCTATGAAAATTTGTTCAAGGTTGGTGGCTGGTCTACCACCACACATGCCAATCTACAAGAATTGGCTGCATTGCTGGCATCATTTATCAGTTCACAACCAACTGAAGAGAGGCAGCAGTTTGTTATGGCGTTATTACACTGGACCACAAATGGTTTTAAACGGCAAAGTGATACCGATTCTAGGCGACAATTTTTATCAGCCCAGTCCTTAATGAGTCTCATCAAGTAAGCCCAGATGAGTCTATTATGAACCAAATGAGCCTGTTATAAGCCAAATGAATCGACCGATATGTCATGTCCATTTGACATTTTATTTGTACAGTATATACTTTATAGTGCCATGTAGAAAAAGAAAAAAAGAGACAAAGTTTGCTGGCAACGAATTTATATACCGAAGTCATATAAAAATTCCATGCAATAAACGTTCTTATTACCAGATCGTCATCAATAAGAGAGAATATAAAAATTAATTTTTCAATAAAATATTGGGATCTAATTAGAAACTCTACATCAATCTAAAAAATAAATCAATCTTTATAAATTTGGTAAATTATATTAATCAATTTCTGTGATAGTATTCTTTTTTTCAGTATTATTTCTTAAATTATGTTCAAAAAAAGAAGATAAACCAATTATAATCAATTGAAATAATTACAATAAAACATGCATAATGCTAAAAATTGTTAAAATACATGTATATATCATTGTAATATTCTTTTAATAAGGAAATCTACAGGAAAAATTTCTAATTTATTTATAACAACTGTAAAGTTAATGAACGTCATATTTAATCATTTTATAATGACTATTAATCTGATTTTTGAAACGATGATGTCACATTAATTCTATTATTACAATTGCTCTCATTGATCTTTTTTATTTTGATCACATCTCTTTGCGCAATACATATGGATAAGAATAAACCAATTTGAAACAAAAATACTCTTTAATTATATAATAAAAAAAGATACTGAAAAAAAGCAAGATGTATCTTGTTATGTTGACAATTAGACTTTATTTCGACAATTAATCGATTTACAGTGCGATCCGCGTTGATAATCGATAAGATTTCAATGAGCATTGCATTCATCGGATTACAAACATCTTTCTATACATACTATGTCCTACAAACAAAGAAGAGAGAAGAGTAACGTGCGAGGACTTATAAATTCTCACGTCTTCCATCATTAACACACGTATAAAAAAAAAATCTTGCTAGTAATCTTAAGGATATTTGTACACAATTGTTCTTCCGCAACCATTTATGTTTAAACTATAGCTCGCCTGCGCTAGGATGGCCAGCTGAATGTGAATAATGAACAGAATATATACAGCGCAAATCCTATGATTCTGTCAATCATGTATCAATATTTGAAATTTGACAAATGATTATTTGGCAATATTATTTTCATTAGAATTCTCAACATTATACATCTTTATTAATAATCAAAATTCTTTATTAGTAAACATCTTTATAAGTTTTGAAAATATTCATCTTTCAATTATGAAATAAATATATGTGAATTTTTTTATACACATATATAAACGAAATTTGAGATTAACTTTACGCTGTAACTTTCACATCAAGACACGCAAAGTCAAATCCAAAATTGGCGAAAAAGAACTGTTGTTAAAAGAAAGCAAAGAATAATTTTGGGACACACTTTATTCGTAATTAATACGTGTTTTTTTTTTCAATTATTTTTCTGTTTAAATCTTCTGAAGCGAGGATACTTTCCAAAGTACTCTTAAACTTGAATAAAATATATTACAATGTTCGTACTCTTGATCCAATAATGAAGCAATTTTATTCTTCTCGCATCTCCATTAAATTATTTTATTATATTTATATATTTATGGAATTTTTCATTTCATGGGCGGATAAATGCAGTAATGATTAGTCATTGCTTCAATCACCCCTCTTAAAAACTAAATTATACTTTAACCACGCGGAACAGAATAATCGTTGCATATAACAGGGACTATCAGGTAGATTCGAAATGTACTAAACATCAGAGTTATCAAATTTATAATATATACAATTCTACTAGGTAAAATGGCGTGTTTCAAGAACACGAATTGTCGGGCTTTTACAATGAAATTTATAACTACAGTAGAGCATTATCAGCATTATTGTAACAGCTACTAGTGTGTAATCAATGTACAACAGGAATCCCCTATACGCTCTTATATAAAGTCTCTTATTTGATGTACTTTGTGTTAAAGTTACCTTTCTGGTAGCTATATCGAGTTTGATTTCTTTTTCTTTTCAAGCGGATTATGCGAACGCATTGCAACACCAATCAACGCTCTACGTCTATTCCATTTAACATTCTGTCGCTATTTTTGTATCAATCATCATAATGGTATTTTATTGTATCTTAACAAAATTGCATTAAAATAATATACAATGAAAGAAACAGAAATTATATCCGGCTAGATCTATCGTACAATATTTTGTTATTGAAAAATATTCTATTGAATATAATTAAAAACAAAAGGAAAGAAAAAAAAGAGGCCATCGTTATTTCGGTTCGCATTAGAAATAAACGAGGAGGTATTCTTATGATAGATGATTTTAATTCTATCAATCTCGTTCTGGTGAACACAATAAAGATCAACATTCAATATTTAATTAACATTGCTTCTCTCTTATACTATTATTATTAGATATTAACAATCGATTGTTTGTCGAGTCCGCATTAATGCATGAAGATAATTTTTTTAGGCTCTGTAGCTATATACATTGCGTTTCGGGAATGTTGGCGAAATCGGAAGCAAGGAGCATACAGAAGCGAGAGGCTTCTCCACAGTCAAATAGTACAAAGCAATCTCATTGCAACACAAAAGGAAAACTGTTCAATATTCACATTCTACGATGAAGAGGCTTAAATTCAACAGGCTACATCCGAGAAGCTTCTTTCACTTCTTAACAACAGAAAAAAAGTCTATTTTTTCCACTTTTTTCTCCCTTAAATATTATGTATATGTACAAAAGTATATTTCTTATAATATACGAATTATATATATATATAAACGATGTGGGAGAAAGAGAACAACTTAGAGTAAAAAACAAAGTGACACATTGATATTACCAAGGCAGCATAATACTTAATATAATCTGTAAGAGTAGTCTTCTTTAAGACAGGCAAATATAATCAGCTTATGTGGCGAACGCATAAATAATCGGTATATCATATGACATTTCTTGGAGAAAATATGCTAAGGTAAATTCATTTAGCAATTTTTACAGTTGCTCGAAAGATAGATCGACAAATCAGTAAATGTTCCTCTTTTACATTATTCAATCTCGACAGAGAAACGCGCAGAGCAACTTGGTAATTCTTAACCAGAAATTTTTAGTGACGTTGTATCCAGAAACAAATCCATTTCCCTTTTACATCTCTACAGTACAAAATTCAGTTATAGAGTTATATAGAGTTTAACGAGATTTATATTAATTATTTATTTGTGTCTACAGCTAATAAAACTCAATTCTTTACAATAGTTATGTTAAAAAAATTAATTTGTCTCTAGATACATCTGTGTTTTATATACAACATGATACCTCTCTACACTCTAAACTCTTCTTAGCAATCCGAAATACTGTAGCAGTGTTGTTTCGGCTCCGCGAACATGTTTATCATATATACGCGTTCTTTTCTTCTCATGGGAATGAAAAATCGATCAAAAACTGCAAATAAAATTGTGATAAATATGATCGTATAATAATATATGCAATGAATAATGCAATATTCAGCTATTTATGAATAATCATAAATTAGGCCTCGATGAACGACAATATTTTGTTCATTTTTAATTTGATAATTAAAATGTTATATAAATTCCATCCTGCTTAAAATTGAAACATTTAACTCTCTAGTCTCATTGAATCTTTGTGAGTTGGAATGCAATTAAAGTGTGAACATTTTAGAGTCTTCAAAAATTGAAATGTATGTAATTGATTCTTACAACTTTACAACTTTTTGAATTGAAATGCATTTTTATAAGGATAACAGATATATATCAAAGATTATATATAGTGTAATTAGTATTTAAGATTACGTTCTAAAAACGGTATACATCATATTATACATCATATTTTTCTTCCATTTCTAATTTTTCTTAATACTTCAATTGACACGCTTTCTAAAACGAAATCTCTTAAGGTTTAACACGATGGCTCTCATATTTGTCATTCTTATTTTTTTATCGCATATGCGCGATTTGTATGTATACAAAGTATAAGATATACATACGTAGAATATGCCAGAAGTCGCGCATTATTTTTTTCTTGAGAATTCTTTAGAGTCAAGTATATAAAAGTTTTCAAATATATAAAAGCCTCCGACAAAAATACACGCAAATTCTTTATTTATAATGCCAAATTTCTTCGACATTCTTTCTATAAAAAACATAAGCTAATAATTATTTTATTTTTCAAGAGAGGAAAAAGGTTCGAAAATATTTCCTATAAATCAAAATGTTACGAAATACTAGTTGCACTTGTAATGACAGTGTGATATGAAATGTACAAGTGAAAAAGAAAAGAGATCTCTATATGCTACGAAAATAAGCTGGACAAGCTAAAATATATTTTTTACCAGGCATAAAAAAAAATCGAAATTGATACAATATTATTATTTCTTCTTAAAGCTTGATTTATCAGAGATACTTAAATATTTTGTAGAACAGACTCCCGTCTCGCGAATATTATTTTCTTATCTAGAAACGCACGACTTCCAGGACACCCTATCTCGATCTTCGACAGTGATCTTCCGCACGCAACTCAATATTTCGACTTACAATATTTCTACTTCAAATCTAGCTCCACTTCCGGACTCTCCAAGGAAAACGGCTTGAGATTCTCGACGATGGGAGTCTGATCCGGGTCGATGCGGATGCGGATCTTATTTGTGTCCAAGGAGCGTGGTAGCGTGCGTGGCAGATCGTCCTTGTAAGAGATCGCCGCCGATACGGGTGACGTGTACGGCACGTAGATGCGCACCACGTCCGGGCTGGGCTGATGCGGGGTCGCGCGCGGCGTCGGTAAACCACCGCTACCCGAGCTGGTGTTTGAGATATTGCTCTGGGTATCCAGGCTGTTGTCCAGCGGTTGGGAACGCGCCGAACCTAGTACCGACGATAAGTCGGCCGTCGATGTCACCGACGTCTCGGCCAACGATCGGCGAGAGCCGTTAGGAGACATGCCGTCGTCGATGCTCGGATCAAAGGAAAACTTGCTTCCTACAAACACAGATTCTTCATATTAGAGGCGTGAGCTTGAAACTACAAAATACGGTTTTCGATTATTATAGAAATGGCTTTATATATTTTCAGTTATTAATACATGAATAGAGATATAAATTTTTTTTAAATGACTCAAAACAAGATTTACATATTTTATATTTTTCTTTGTGAACGCATATGATGCAAAGCACATTGAAAGATTTACAAACAAGGATTGCATGCTAGAATAATAAATGTGCAATAAATCTCTTATTTATTTAATGTCAGAAGAACAACAAGCTTAATAATAGAACTGCGTAGGACGAATCATTTTAATTTTGTCTTAATATATGAAGATCGTTTCAACAAAGCAGGATCTTTTCTAATTTACATGCGTGGGTAAAGTGTTGTGTTAAATCATATAAGACTCGGTTAATTTACATATGTTTATTAAACATATATAAAACGAGAAAAAAACGAAGAGATTCATTAATAGATATTTTGAAGTGGATTTGAGACACATCAAAGATCAATATCCCGATTAATTATCGCATGATCCAAAGCATAATAGCGCAAATTAATACTATATGTTTCACAAATTAATACATGCGTAATATATACTTAGTATAATAAAAAAAAAAACATTTTATCAATATATAGGAAGTATATGTATACATACAGGATGGACATCTGGCAACTTTTGACACACCCGAAGTATGAAGGTAGATTGGATCAAACTGAAAAGAAAAGTCCTGAACCATTTTTTTTGTATAACGCTTAATAAAAGAGTTATCATTGAGTCTGGCCAATCATCGCCGATCTTTAGCCAAGCGCACGTTCGTGAGCCGCGCGCCTGATAGATAAACGAGCTAGATATTTTTTGAGCTACGAGCAATCGAAAAAATAATTTCAGAATTTTAACTACAAAGCATCAGCTAATAATAGAAGCGAATTTTAATGAAACCTCTTGTTACGTTAAGTTATATTATTCCGATTGAACGTCCAGATGCATATTGTTAAATCCTAATGCAATATTTATAAAGGAATGTCTTCACGGTTTTTTATCCATTCTCATTGCTTTACATATATTACTTGCTATCGTATTTATCGCATGTACTGTCAGAAATGCTTTGGTGTTTTGTTATTTGTAAAGCAGATTTCGTTAACAATACCTTATTGGTAAACGAAGGCTCCTTGAAAGTGCCAAACGGAATACGGGGCAGTTCATGAGGCAACGGTACACCCGGATAATCTAATTTGGCACGCTTTAACTCCTCCATACTGCGCTCCATCGTGCTGATCACAGTGTCGTCGTCAAAACAGAAGTCCTTCTCTAATTTGATCTGCAGATAATTGCAAAATTCATCGAGACTCTCCATCGGCATCAGATAGCGCTTATGTAGCTTCATCACGGTATATGCCATCGCCGGCAGTATACGGTCACCATCCAATAGAAATATGTCCCAAATACGAAGACCGAGACTAACGGGAGTCTACGATGATTAATTAGCAGATTAATTTTGTGAAAAATATTTCTTATGCATTACAGAATGCAATAATTATATAAATTATTTTTTTAAGATGTATATATATATATATATATATATATATATATATATATATATAATTATATTTTGCAAATGTATCTCAGATGATTAAGGATTTCTAAGAAGTTTTTGTACAAGCTATATTTGATATATCATATTTAATTGAGCAAGAATATTATCTATAAGGCAATTTTGGGTGTTACATTCTATGCATGATTTAAAAATAAATAATGCTTACTCGCAAAAAACTTGTTCTGGGTAATAGAATGTGTAAATAAAGGAAAAGAATGATATTATAAAAAATATGATCTAGAAAGAAAGAAAGAAAAAAACACATACTCTTTCCTGAAAAACAACAAAGAACCACTTCAGTGCATAAAGTATGGAATCGCAACCACATTTATCCATTTTCCGTTTCAATTTTGGCAAAAATTTGTTCATTATCTTGTCATGGTGCTCTATGAAACGATTTAATTTTGGAAATCCATCGACGTAAAAGCCTGTAACATATATTACAAGTATAAATACTTCAATATATACTGATAAATGTCAATAATGTCCAAAGGTTCATAACATAATTGGCATGACCTTTAACATTTGAAAGGCATAGTATTTTTTTTTCTTTATGTGATAAATTTATGCAGGAATGCATATTAAAGGTTTCTTTTCTTATTAATAATTTTCTATTTTTGCCAATTATTTATTTTCATGAGATCTATAGACAATAAATTAGTTCTGTGATGAAAAGAATTATTTTGATGTAGAAAAAAATCCAACCATGCATGCTGTATTTTTGATCGGCAAGTAACACAGAAAGGCCCCAAAATGCGTCCTCCTCGTCCATGTAAAGCAGCAGCAAACCAGCTAACACAGACATTCCTTGACAATATCCTACCTCCATGTTATACATACTATAGGCCGCTAGTACGTAAAACATGGATTTTTGTTTTATGCTATATCTCTCCCTAAAAAGATAATATAATGTATTGTTCTTTTCAATAACATAATCATGACAAAGCAAAACTTTGTATTATTTCCAGTGTCATACCTATAGTTAATATGATCTCTGTATTGTCTGGCGACATCGGCATCGATCTGTCGTATTTCTGTGGACCATTGACGAGCTAGTTGTAACATCTCTTCGTATTTGCCTGCCTGCTCCCTTTTGAGATTCTTGATGCCTAGGAGTAGAGTCCATACTTGACCACGAAATCTGTTAGGAATCCCTTTGTATATTCTACGACGCAGTTTTTCCTTGGTCGAGGCACTGTCCCACTGTTTTGTCATCTTCTCCCATTTCTTCAATCTTTCCATCTCCACATGGTGTAACTTGATCTCGTATGAATCCGGCTTCTGTGGTAATCTTTTATCGCTGCAGGTAAAATGATGAGATTATTAAT
>JBCAUJ010000075.1:9581249-9619581 GCA_038406275.1 Cataglyphis albicans | reverse complement strand
GCTGTATATATATTAAATAATATTGGTGAATTAATTGTGCCTTGTTGTAAACTGTTAATTATTGTAAATTGTTTTTTAGAGAACGTGTTAAAATAAGAGGTTACAAACGATCTATCTTTAATCATATTCCATATGAGTTTGACTAAGCTTATAGGAAAGTTCTTTTTTTTCCAATTTGAAAATTAAACCTTCCTACCAAACGGTGTCGAAGACCTTTTCTAAATCCATCAGAAAGGCTCTAAGACAATTATTCATCAGAGCCCAATTGATATCAGATGTTAATTTATTAATTGCGTGTATCATGGAGTGTTTTGCTCGAAAGCCGAATTGATTCTCTGAAAGTAGTTTATTTTCGTAACAGTAGCTATTTATAATATTATTTATGGTCATTTTGTATACTTTACTTATATTTGGAAGTGAACTAATAGGTCTGTAGCTTACCGGGAGAGTCTTATCTTTATCTTTTTTAGGCAATGAAATTATCTTAGCTTTTTTCCATTTCTGGGAAAAATACGAGTAATTAATCATATTGTTAAAGAGAATTGTGTATATGTATGATTTTTGTTGATAGCTGTTTCAATACAAAGTTCGGTATACCATCTAAGCCAGAAGATTTTTTATTATTAAGAAATTTAAATTTTTTTGTCATCGCTACTATATTTGTAAATTAGTATTGTGTGATCGGTTGTTCATATGGCATATCAGCTGAGTTATTATCATTAAAACTACAAATAGTAAAATTGTTTTCTTTGTCTGTTTCTATTTCCTTTTTGATTCTAGCTGTTTCCTTAATTATGATTTCATTTAATCTAGATTTGCCCATTTTGCAATGGGCTATTCTGGTTGTTAATCAAAGCGAAGTGAGAGCCGAGTATGTCCAATTTTTATTCGATATGTCAACGGCGATATCTCTTTTTTGTTAATTTTAAAATTTTATTAATGTTGATATTTTTTTCAAATACATATTTAAATTATTGTGATAATAAAATCTACTTTATTTATAGTTGTCATGGAACTTTCGAATTATGTATATTTACAGTAATGATAAATCTTACTATCGTCAACAGTCATACCACGTTGTAAAGCACCAGTTCTCGTCCGATCACTGAAGTTAAGCAACGTTGGGCATGGTCAGTACTTAGATGGGTGACCGCTTGGGAACACCATGTACCGTTGACAATAATTCTTTTTTTTTTGCTAATTTCAAAATTAAAATCTTATTGATATTGTTATTTTCTTATTCAAATATAAACTTAAAAATCATTATAATTTTCGCAAAATTATTATAATAATAAAATTTATTTTAGTGATAGTGTCCTCAAGCAAGTTTATTATATATATAAGAGTGTTTTGTTTAACTCTTATACTTCAAATTACTCCGTTACTTTTACATATACAAAAAAAATGGTAAAGGAAAAACTATATCTTATAATTTAAGGTGACTGTAACTTTATTGGGATGTTATTGATGAGTGCTTTGAAGGGTATGATTTAAAATAACGCGCAGTAATTTTTTTTAGTCTAAATCCTTTAAGTCATCAATATTTAATGATATCTTGTTAATGCTTTTACGGCCAATTTCATCATCTTCGGTTAAATTAACCGACGGTTAAAATCAGCAGGGTGGCAACAGAAAATAGAAGTGAATGAAAACCAAGCATTCTTATTATTTCAGTTGCCACCCTGTCATCGGTTAATCTAACCGAAGGTGGTGAAATTGGTTCTTACTTAAGCAATAAGAATAGAATAAATATTATTGTGAGAAAATTCCAATTGCACATAATGCGAAATGAACACACCATTTATATTGACCGGTTTCTAAAATAACTAACATGGTTGACCAATCAAAAAGTCCTATTTTTAATTGGCCAATAGGCAATATGTCCAATAAAGCGCCATTTCATTGTAAGAATTGCTGTCCTTTGTATGTTTCCACGTTGCCTCTGACCGGTAGGAACCGATCCTACTATTTATCTATGGCTGCATTCCATTTCACGCATAGAGCGCATAGATCGCTTAAAAATCTATAATACATGTTACGTGAACTATAGATTTTCAGGGGACCAAGGACCTCTCTTGCACTCTACTGCCCGTGTGTGTGTGCTCACGCGCGCGTGCATGTATTTTGATATATTTCAAACTTTAAATAATTAATTAAAAATTAATTATAAACTAACAAAAATAAATGCACTACAATCATTTATAAACAAAATACAATCGATTTCATATCTATTTTTGTAATTTTATAATACTAGTCGACTAGTTTCATGGTCTACAATTAAATAATTAATTAAAAATTAATTATGAACTAACAAACGAAAGTAAATGCATTACAACATCTACAAACAAAATACAATTGATTTTATACATAATTATTTGAAAAAAGTGTTAGTCATCGACTAACATCATATAAGTCTTCAACTTTTGTTGGATATTGGATAGTTGGATCACAGTATAGATGAATACAATAGCGTCACTCTGTGTCGGCCCCTTTGTTCTTGATGCTAAACAATCACTATGTTGCTAGTTGTGCGCGGGCTTTAATTTGAATGATTATAGATACTTAAGATAGATGTCTAGTTAAAATAGATACCTATGTATGTCTAATTGTGAGACTTACAAAAGATGTCATAAGAAAAATTAATTTAACATTTAATGTTGCTTTTAATTCATAATACTATTTTATATATTAATGAATCTATACAATTAATAAAAATAGTAAATATAATATGATTACACACAACAAAAATATAAAGCGACAATAAACGAAAAAAGAAATATACAATAAAATATCTCATATTGAGAATAATACTTTATAAAATATAAATAAAATAAAAGTTTATATGTAATTAAAGTCTACGCTAAATATCACATGTCACATGTAGCCTTCTTCGTTACTGTGGCGCTACTGGGCACTACGTGGTCGCCATATTGTTAGTTGTGCAACTCGGTCATGTGCAAGGGACAATTAGCACAATTTTCAGCAGAGTGACCCTACTGTACTTATATACTGAGCTCTCGTCTCTCGTCAATCGCGTCAGTCACTGTTTGACAGGACGGCGACTGGAACGCTGGATTTTCTAAGAAGCGAGATCCATGCGAAATCAGGACACTGACTGAGGTTTGCGAAATCGCCAATTCTGGTAATTTAGGTCCGAATAGGACGTGTTTTTAATTGTAATAAATAATCCGTTCTTTTAATTGTCGTTTGTATTAATAAAGTTATCGAGATTCAGTTTCTTTGTCGCGCATTTGCACGAAGTTTATAAAGACAACTCGGCGCGTGGGACGAAATGCGCCGAGTTGCTTTCGGTCTAGCATTCTCTCTTTAAGATTACCGCCACTAACAATCATAATGTTAATATATATATATTTGTATGTATGTCTTAGCGTTCACTTTCGTGTCTTATTTTTCTTTCTGTGTATTATTTTTATTTTCATTTTCTTGTAATATACATATATATTCTTTAATATTTAATTATTGCCTACTCTCCGAGATATACCTGCCGTTATCGATTATTCTGGATCCCGATTCTTTCTATATAATCAACCCCCTTTATTAATTCGTGTGAAATTAATAAGGGACTACATGATATGCTTTAATCTATTTTAACGAATCTCTTGTAGCGATATATGGTCTTCATGTCAAGTGCTATTGGAGAAAAAATGCAAGAAAATCGAAATTAAAAATCTCGAGCGCCTTATGAGCAAGTAGAGCATTTGATTGAAGAGCACGTGACATAGCGGCAATGTGCCAGACTCAGTGTGTCAACGTTACTGATTTGAATTCCGACAATTTTTTTTAATACAAAATTTTTACAATAAAATGCAAATATAAAAAATAAATGTGCATTGTATGGATTAATATGTTTTGTCTATTTTTGATATATTACAAAAGTGGATTTGTTTGTTTGCGTTCTCTGTCTAGAAAATTGTTAGTGAAATAGTCGTACAGTAGAAGTAAATAAATGTAATTACTGATTGTGTTTCTAAACAACAATAACTGCGGATAGGTACCATAAAATATCACAAATAAATGTGAAATATGTTTTATAAAATAGTTTAAAATAACATTCCCTTATAACGTTTGTTAAACGTTCCTAAAACGTGTTGTATCCTCGAAGCAGATAAAAAGGAAGAAGGTTGGTAGACTAAAGAATAAAGAATGGAAGGCAGGGAAAATTTCGTTAAACGTGATAGAGAAGATTTGATTTATTTGGTTGCTAGCAACGACTGCATAAACAGTAGAAGAACGTGTGCTATATAATAGTAAATATTTAAATGGAAAGTGTGCTTGTTTCTTTGCAGAAACGTGAATGTGATACTAATTCACTTCACAGTAATGAGTCGAAATTACGACTGAAAGATGCAATTGTATATCTGGAACGATTACTTCTCAAAAATGACTTTGTGGCACGAGTATCATCTGGGACAATTTTCCACGAAGCGATACAAATTGGCGAAAGTTTGTATGAATCCATCATTGAAATATTAAGTAATAAGACATTTGTGGGAATAGAAGAATTAATTATGCAAGAATCTGATGATGATGAATATAGAGAATTTCACGAAGTACAAGAAGATGAACAGAATGAAGAACAAAGTGATTCCGACAATATATATTAGAAAAAGAAACGAAATTAATGGAATATATTCCTTTGGAATACAAAATCAAGGTTGGCCAAAGAGCATCCAAAGTGGAGTCTTAAAACTCTACAGAAAAAAGGATGTTTACGTTTAAAAACCATGAATCATTTGTATCGATGGAAAGAAGATATCAAATGTGGAGGAACGATTATAGATAAATATGCTGTAATTGACTCCTGGACATATGATCGCTTCATGGAAGCTAGAACCAATTGTCAGCAAGTTACAGTCAGAAATTTGCAACAATGGGCATTGAGCGCTGCAAGTCAGTTCCATAATTTTCCATTTAAGGCATTTAATTCGTGGATCAAAAAATTTAAAAAACAGCATAAAATCAAACAACGAAAAATCACGAGATATGTATCCACAAAAGAAACTGCTACGATAGATGAGATATTGACTGCAGCAGATATTTTCCGCAAACAGACGTTGATAATAATTCCTAATTTTCATAAGGATTTTATCATCAATACAGATCAAACAGGTAGATAAAAATTTCTGTACAAAATAGCATAAAATACATTGCAGCTTTACTTTCTAATTTAATATATTTACAATTGTATATATCAATATGAAGAACAAGATTCCGACAATATATATATAATCAATATGATTACATGTTGCAGAATGTCAGTATCAATCGACATATGATGGAGCTTTGTGTATGCAAGAGGCGAAAGCAGTTTTTGTAGAACGGCAAGAGGTTAATAAAATCAGTCATTTGTATACAACACAATATGCGATTACCATGTCCGGGAAATTATTATCGCGTGTGTTATGTTTGCAAGAAGCAACAGATATGTTCGATCCTAAAATTAAAAAATCTGTCGACGAATTTGCCAAAGGATATACAAATATCATAATAACATCCTCGAAATCCGGAAAATTAACAACATATCTATACACACAATTTTTAAAAGAAACCGTAGTACCATATGTAAGACAGGAAAAATTTCTCCTATTAATAGATTCATGGAACGGTCAAACAAATCCTGCATTGTATGACGAAATTTTTTTAGACGATGATGGCATAGGAACATGTACTATTGAAATTATTTCTTTAAAGTGCGCACCATTATTTCAACCATGCGACGTATATTTTTATAGACAGGTAAAAAATTTTATCAAGCGCCTACAGAATTGTTCGTTTTTAATAGAACAAAATCGCGAAATATCATCTCGTGAAGATTGCATCAAAATTCATGCAATTGTACATCACCAACTATCCGCTCCAATATTTGAAAATATGTTACGATATGCATGGTTTGCGTCAAAACTGATAGATGAGCGAGAAGTATTTATGAATGTTAATGAGGTATGTTTTCTGCTTGATATTCTAAAACAATCATGCAATTGTAATAACGCAGCTTTTACACGATGCGCAAGATGTTGTGTGAATTATTGTTTCGCTTGTTCCTATGACAATTATCATCCTGCAATGTGTATTATTTCATCTACTTTTACTAATGAATAAAACATGCCTCATTTATTTATGGCAATCACCTATTCGCAGTTATTGCTGTTTAAAAACAATAATTACACTTATTTATTTCTTTTAGATATTTCACAAACGGATTTTTTTAACAGAAGACAAATGGAAAAATGCATATTTGTAATATACAAAAAAGACAAAATGTATTAAAACCATATAACGTATATTTATTTTCTGTAATAATTGCATTTTACTATAAAAAAATTGTATTTAAAAATAATATTGGGACTCAAATCAACAATATTGATACTATACAAGTCTAGGACACAATGCCCCATGCGCTCTTTAAGTAAAAATTTCTATTTGCTCAAGAGTTTGAAAGTTTTTAATTTCCATTTTTTTGCAAACGCTTAAGAATTGCATCTTATCCTTCCAATTAACATGAAGACCTACCTCTACTAAACAAATTTTGTTGAAATCAATTGATAAAATGTCGTGTAGTTTTTTTGTAAAAAGTCCTTTTTCTCGTTTTCTTTAAAGAGGTTTTCTTGTTTTTGCTTTGTTCTGAAAAAAATTATAAGAAAAAACAAAAAGTTTTTCCAAAAGCTTAAATAAACAATATTAAAATTATCAAATTTATCAAAAAATATCATGAAATAAAAATTATAAAACATGAAATTAAGAAAAAAGGATGTTATTAAAATATTTCTAAGATAAAATTAGAGGATTGTAAATAAATATAACGCAGCAATTCAAAATTTTGTCTCTAATCTAATTTTATTTCAGGAGAATTTTAACTCATTCTTTTTTCTTAATTCTATTTTTGTTTTACAGTTTCATGATACTTTTCAATAATTCTAATAATTTTAGTAATTGTTTTAATTTTTTTGGGGAAAATTGTTTTTTTTTTTGCATTTTTTTTAAACGAAGCAAAAATGAGCAAATTTCTAAAGAATTTTTTGTTTTAATTTATCGATATTCTATACGCTTCTGAAATTTTGACATTTAATTTTGGAACACTTTGTATATGCAAGGTGTTTCAAAAAGAGTATATATAGGACGTTTTGAAAAAAGAAATAGTTTTATTTATTTCATTTTATTTATTTTTTGTATTTATTTATTAATTTTATTTGTATTTTTTAATTTGCATTATAATTTCTTTTTTTTTAGTAGTGCTAAAACAGCTTGCAATTTTTATTTGACTTTAATTATATTATAAAACTCATAAAAATCATCTCTTCTTTTAATTATGACAAAAAAATTCCAAAGTAAAACAATTTGAAATTTTAACATAAAAATAACGATAACTCAAAAACAACGCAATTCCAAATCTATAGCATTAAATATATTTTCTACAACAGGTTTAAATATACAATTTACATTTGCTCGATTTTTTGAATATTGGTTTTTTTATAACACTATCTCATCAGTAATCAAAATATAATCCTTTATATGGATTAATTTGATTCCTTCATGCACAATTATATTTTTATGTGCTTTAAATAATATAGCTGAAATATTTTTTCAAAATTATTGAACTATTTTTTTCTAAATTTAATTTTGCAAATATACTGTTAAGATGATTTATTATATCATTATAATTTTGCCAAAATACTATTTAGATATTAATTGCGCAAACATAGTTATCAATATTTTATGAAAGAAAAATTTTATATTTATTTTTTAAAATATAATATATCTATATAATTGCAAATCTTAAATTTCATGTCAGATTTCGTCATACAATTTTATAAATGTTTCCTATCAGAGTAGATTATATAAGATTTTTTTTTTTACAGTAATAACAATGAACTTTTACAAAAGGGAGAAGTCAAAATCAACATTGGAAGAAAAAGAAAGAAAAGATAAGGAAGAAAGACTATGGCGAATAAGACAGAAATGGTACATAGAACAAGAGCGGGAAAAACAGCACGAAGCAAGAAAGTCAAAAATGATTGAAGAATATGAAAGAAATCGGACTCGGGCATTGAAAATTGATCAGAAGCAAAGTATTTTACAACGAAGCAAGAGCAATAGTTCACAGCGAAGAATTACTAATTATAAATATTCTGAAGAGTAATATAGAAAATTATTTAATTATAAACTATAATTATAAATATTATTAACGTAAAACATTAAATGTGATATAATAGTATATATAACACTTTTATAAAAATATATAAATGTCTTACAATTTATAAATATAAATAGTATATATACTATGAAATTATATTAAACAAAAAATGTAATATAAAAAATATAACTGTGATATATACAATTAATTTCTTCATGAAGAATATTTTGGAAAGTAAAATTTATGTAATATTTTTGAAATGCTCTTAGATTGAAAATGTCGTCATCCGATCATCAAAAAAATACAATCATTGATGAAAAAGAATTACATAGGATAAAGATCAATGTTTATAAAAAAAGGGATCATCGACCAAGGAGTCAAGATACATCAAGAAACAAGATTGAACGAGATATTGATCTAGATGATATAGTTCTTCCAAGAAGAAAAAGTAAAGCATTATTTAATATAAATTTGACTCTCTTTTTTTGCACTTTTTTTATGATACTCATAACTATATAAAATATTACAATATATTGCTACAATATATTGTTTAACATACATATGATTGTCATATTATATAATTAAAAAATATACATATAATGAAAAAAACAACAAGAAAATAACAAGATAACAAATGCATGGTATATATAATCAGCTAATTGACTAAAAAAAGTGATCAATTATAGATGAAGGATCATGTCCAATATTTGAGAAAAGAAAAACAGCACAAGATAAAACTCAAAAGATCAGATTCGTACGAGACAATAAATTAGGTATTTGTATTATTATTTATATTTTCATAAAAGTAAGCAATAATTAAAATTATTTTATCGTTATTAATTAATAATTTAGTATACATGTAATGCCAAATAAAAGCAGTACATATGCTAAAAAAGAAATATTCTATTTTTATAATAAACAAAGTAACGATAAAATAATAATAGATATAATAATTTTAGTTACTAGAATAACCATAATATGTATTATTCTTGTAAAAAATTATGATTTATCTATAATTCTTGTTGCTAGTAAAAATTTTTCATTTAAAAAGGTACAATGATAAATTTAATAATTTACACACACACACACACACACACACACATATATATATATATATATATGTATGTATATATATATATGTATATACAAATTATAATAAAATATAAATTAAATATGATAGTATAAATATTAAAAATAATATTTGGATTATGTTGACGGTTCCAGAGAAACAATTATCAGATGAAGAAAGTAATCACACCTGGGAAAGTACATCTACCAACACATATAAAACAAACACTCAGTATAGGTATTTATTACAAAATTAAATATTATAGTAGTAATAAAATTATAAAAGCTATTTATGAGTTCTTAAGCTCATAGTTCTTAAGCTCAATAAGCAATAATATAGATAATAATTAAACATATATATTGAGTATTGCTTATATATTAGGCTGATGGGGAAGTTTCTGTTTTTAATTAACTTCAATCTAATATATATTTTTATATGGATATGTATATTAAATATTGCTTATACTATATATTTTTATATGGATATATATATTGAGTATTGCTTATACATATACTTTTATACGGATATATATATACTGAATATTGTTAATATCATATATTTATATAGATATATATATATTGAGTATTGCTTATACATATATTTTTATATGGACACATATGTATATTGAGTATTGCTTTCATATAGGGTAAATCACTAAAAAAAGTCTTACAGACTATTAATATTTCTGGAATTGAACGCGACATGAAATCCTTATTTTCCTGCGACTGTTTGGTATCGAAGCGGGCATGTGTGATGCATTTTTGTGCCAAATGTCCGCTACCAAATAGTCGCTGAAAAATAAGAATTTCATATCTCGCTCAGTTTTAGTGATTATCTTGTATATTTCATTGCGTATGTGTTTAAAATACACATATATTATTTACTTAATATAATCTGAAAATTTATATTGTTTATATCATTTTTGATACAATTTTCTTCACAGTAAAATTAGATAGAATTTTTTCTTTTTTTTTTTATATAACATTACATGTTATATATATAAATATAATTCTAAGTTAATGGATGTATAAAATATATTGAGTATTGCTTCCACACATACATGCACACTTTTAATTGTCAAAATGGGAAAGACAAACAATCAATTGGATTAATTTATAGAAAACATCCAACTACTATTAAAAATGTTATTTAAATATTTATCTAATCTAAATCTGGATTTAGTCTACAATCTGAATACATTCAATTTTACAAGACAGCAAGATAAGGATAATTTGATCATCATTAAAATGATTAAGAATTATATGCAGTCAAGAATTGCCTCAACATTTGAGGAAGATTCTAAAATATATGTTAATAAACTTCTAATGATAACCAGATATTGCAGCACAGGAAGACAAGAAGAAATTCTTTTCTTATATGGATTTTCAAAGAAAAGATCTTCAATAATTAGCATTTTGCTTAGACATATATCAAATCATTGATTATATATTTAGTATAGTAATTAGCATAGATTTTTTTTTTTTTTTTTTTTTTTTTTTATTATTTCTATGGGGTAATTTGCTTTTCTATTTTCATTTTTTCTATTTTACTTTATATATTCTTTCATATATTATAATCTATTAGTTTTTTTTTTTTTTTTTTAATTTATATAACATTATAAATATAATTCTTATAAAGCTTATATGGATGTGTACAAATTGAGTATTGCTTACACACATACACATTTAATTGCTGTCAAAATGAGAAAGACAAACAAGCAATTAGATTAATTTATAGAAAACATCCAATTACGACTACAAATGTTTATCTAATTTAAATCTGGACTTAATCTATAATCTGAATATATTCAATTTTACAAGACAGCAAGATAAGGACAATTTGATCATCATTAAAATGCAGTCAAGAATTGCCTGAACATTTGAGACTCTAAAATATATAATAATGAACTTCTAATGATATTTTATAACCAGATATTGCAGCACAGGAAGACAAGAAGAAGAAATTCTTTGAATATATATGGATTTTCAAAGAAAAGATCTTCAATAATTAGCATTTTGCTTAGACATATATCAAATCATTGATTATATATTTAGCAATTAGCATAGATTTTTGTTTTTTTTTATTGCTATGGGCTTATTTACTTTTCTAACCTCATTTTTCCCGTTTTATTTTATATACTCTTTCACATACTATATAATCTATATTTTGTAATCTCTTTTATTTTTGTTCATTTATCACATCCTTTCATCTGCATCATATTATTTTATTGATAAAAAATATCCTTCTTCATAGATATAACTCCTGAATATAATTATAACTTTAATATGTATATATTATATATATATATATATATATTATTTTAGTATGTATTTATCGATTTTTATTTTTGCAAGAAAAATATCATTTATGAAAATATATTAATATAAATTGAATTGATAAACTAAATCATTGAAATTATATATAATCTTATTTCAAATTTCTTTTTTCTTTTGTTATAATATTTTGTAATTTGCAGTAAAATATTCAAGAATGAAATGGAAATTATTTCAGTGATGAGCAGTAAGTTTTTTTTAATGAGATAAATAAGCTCTACATAACAGGTAAGTTCTGCATAATGGATAAGAAAACATTTCATATATATATATAATTAATGTAGATTTTAGAGAGAGAGAGAGACAGTGAAGGAAAAAAGTACTCAAATATCGGATAATAATTCAATATTAAATAAACTCAATAATTGGAGAAAAAAGAGAAAATATATTTGGTAGATAATAATCTGGATAAAAAGAATTTTGAGTACGAAATAATGATAAAAATTTCAACATTTTTTGAAAAGGGAGACTTTATTTTAGATAACATTCGCGAATTTTCGTTTATAAAATATATCTCCACATTAAAGCATAAATATTCTTGAATACTTATTTTTTAGTATTAAATTTTTATTCTACATAAACAAATACTTGAATTGTGTTAAATTTATTGGATTTAATGAAAAATATTATTCTAGCGTTAAAAATTGATCAGATTTTATATCTAAAAAATTGGATATATTTAAAGTTTATGTTAATATAATGACAGTAGAAAATACTAAAATATAGACTGAACAAATAAAATATTTTATAGCATTTCAAAAAGCAATATATTCGAGTACTTTTCTCTCACTTATTATTAATATAAGTATTACATTATATATATGTAATACACATATTATATAATTGAAGTTATTTCTAAATTTCATTTTTGATAGCCATAAATATAATTATGAATATAAGAATTAAGTATATGGCTATATTATGGATATAAGGTTAGTTGAATTAATAAATAAACACAATTTCATAAGTGAAACAAATGTTTCTTTTACTTGATTGCTTATTGAAAATGAATATGTCCATCTGGATATTTATAAAAATTGTTAAATTTATTTTTGACAATTGTCATGGACACAATTATATAGACTAAACAATGAAGCATTTATTATAAATCTTGTAATTCTTTAATCTTCAATTATATATGGAATATGTTATGGATATAAAGTTGTTTGAATTTATAAATATTATTCAAGAGTTATTTAATTAAATATATATTAGCATTGTTATATTTACAAAACAAAAAAAAAAATTATTAATATTATAATTTTATAATATCAACAGAGAGAGAGAAATATAAGGTAACTCTTGCACAATAATTATTTGTGATTTTAATTTAATTAATGTTGCGATTCATTGCTGAATCAATGGCCACTGCTAAATTTTTATTTTTTACTTAAATCAAAATTAGTTTTTTTTTCAATAAGAAACATATATTTTATAAAGAAAAATCTCATTGTAAAAATATTTTAAAAATTTTATAACAAATGCATGTCTGTAAAACTTCTCGTAGTTTTCTTATCATATACAAAAAACTAATAGAAAACATTAAATTGAAAGAAATTCTGTTCATAAAATATGGAAATATGTCTCATATAAAAAGAGGAAACATTCGCAATTTACAGACAATAGTGGTTTAGCAGTGGCATCATTTTGTGCTGCATAATAACAAAGATTAATATAGTAATTCCAGATCGCACAGCTCAATCAAACGTCGATATGATCAGTTCAGACGAAGGGATAACCAATATAGGAATTATAGGTCAGTTAAAATTAATCTATAAATTAATCTATTAATCAATAAATAACGAGTTAATAAATTGTCCAATTATAAAATCAATAGTTTAAGAAATTATAGTTTTCAAAATTTTAATTTATTAATTAGAAAATGCATTGTAGTAGCAAGTTGAAAATTTAGTTATATATGAATATAAAGAAATGATAGAAATAAGAAAAAATATATATAAATATATAAAAAATGAATAAAACTTATTTATAAAATTGGAGAGAAAATTCAACAATCTCAATAAAAAAAAAAGTTTTAATAAATACATATTCTGAAGTGTTTCGAGATTTGTGAACCACTCTGTATATTCATTAATATACAGAAAGTTTAAAAATTATGTAATTACAAAAATATTGCTATACTTTTCTGATATTTTCAGTAAAACTTTTTTGCTGTGAATATTGTTATGAACTTAAGTGTAGCCCTAAAATACGTTTTTATCGGATGTAATGGGGATAAAAAAGTAATTCTTTATTTTTTAATTTTAGAAACAGAAGTAGTTCGCCTTCAAATAGAGTTAAAAAAGGCAAGCAAGACTTTGATGAAAATAAGTTTTCATCCAGAAGAAATCGATCACGTGAATCAGAAGACCGAGTATCATTGTCACGAGCCACAAGCTATATTCCTTCAAATAGCTTTTATGATATGGTAAGTGTAATATTAAACAAATTGATAATATAAATTGACTAAAATTCCTCGTTCAATATTTAAAGAGTTACAAAGTCAAAGAACTGATCGATTTTTGAAATATGCACATTGAACTCAGAGAGCTCATTGAATTCAGAGTATTTAGATCACAAAGCTTGTACAAAATGACATTTGTTTCAGCGTTTTCCTGGATTGATGCCGATATATAGAATACAAGTGCCACCCATGATCTGGCCTCTTCCCCAAATGTTTCCCGCGCCATTTCCACCGGGTATGAACAGGTGGCAACCATATCCTCCCAGTAAGTTTCCGTATCATTTATTGAGAATTAGATTGTCCTTGATCAAATTTTTCTAAATTTTGTGTTGCAATTATTCTACATTTTCATTTTCTTTCTTTTCATTCTATCATATTCTTTGATTTGTTATCATTATATTTAATTTGTTTCATATTTTATTGAAGTCGAATCTGATTAATACTATATTTTATAGAATTATTAAAATATAGATTGCATAAATTAAAAAGATTTTTTCTTTTTCTTTGCTAACTCATATTTTATAAACACGAAAAAGGATGAAGAGAGAAATAATAAAAAAGAAAAACATTTATTTTTCTGTCTTATCAAATATATAAAACTTTTAACTTGAAAATGTAAAAATAATCATATTATTTTAATTTCTGGTTCTTTTAATAAATGAGAAATTTTCTCAGAAAAAGTTTTGTAGAAGTTTTAAGTTTAAAAAAAGAACAATTTTTTTTAAAGATATTTTCTTAATTTGAAGACATTATTGTCTTAATTTTTTTAATAGAATTTCAAGTAGAAATAAATTTTCTCTCTTCGATTCTTATAATGCATAACAAGATAATTTCGATAATAGAGTCTCAAAATGATTTAATTTAATTTAATTTAATTAAAAATTCATGTAGTTGCATATCTAATGGATCTCAATCTTACTTTTACAATTTAATATTCTGTATTTTATTGAAGAATATTGATAAAATCAATTTATGTGAATCATTAAAGATTGATATGTAAAATTTTAAGTAGTCTTTTTTTATTGTACGAAAATTGATATATTGTGAAATAACTTTATATTATGAAATAATAAAATGCATAAGTAACAAAAAATTTCAAATACATATTAATGAAATTTTACAGGATTTGCCAACTACAACATTGGTAGAGGATTTTATAAAGGCTCACGTTAATTGATATAAATGTAATAATAAATAAATAATAAAAGTTCGTTAAAAAATTAATACAAATAAATTAAAAATAGCAGTGCAGTTTTTAACGTGCGTACTTTATTGTAATTAGTCAGCAAATAATTAATAATAAAGAATTAATAAAGAAATTTAAATTACATAATTACATGAAAAATCAATAATAAAACGATAATATGTAAAATAAAATAAAATAAAAAATAATATTAATTATAAATAACATCACGGTATTTAAATCAGATTTTAATTATAATACTTCTAAAATAAAATTGACATTGAACAAATAAAAATACATGAATACTGTTACTCAAGGTCTCAATACATTAAAATAAAATATAAAATAAAAAAGTAAAGTAAAATAAATAAATAAATAATAAAAGTCAATTTATAAATATTATAAATAAAAAATAAAAGTAAAAAATAAAATTTTGCTTGTTTTTGCAGCAATAATTGTTGACTAATTACAATAAAATACATGTCAAAAGCTACTAATGCATAAATGCAATTTTTAATTTATTTATATTAATCATATTTTTAAAAATATAGTTTTTTAACACATTTTTTACATTAAATAATATTAATGAAACAATTACATATTGTATCTAAATTTTAAAATAAAAGAGCAAATGTATGAAGTAAACCAATCTTTCTTGGTATTATTAAAAATGCATGCTTTATCTTTATAAATGAATTATATCCTTATTGCATGTATTGTAGATGAATCTTTAAATAAGTTACTTTGTCAAGTGCTAATTTTAAAAACGAAGACTAAACATTTAAACAATGACACTAGTTGCATTCATTTCAATTAAAAGAATGATTGGAAATGACAGAAATGATATATTTCCTTAAAATTTTTTTTTTATCTTGTACAGATTTCAATATACTCACTTTCTTCGATAATTTATTTTTTATATTTTTATTTTATAATATTTACAATATTATTATAAATTATAATAGTATCATAATATTATAAAAAATAAAATATTTATTGAAAAACTAATAATGATTACAATTAGTCATTTAGAATACGATCGTAGATAATGGAGGAAAAGGATTTTGTTTGGATATAACTAACTTTTTATGTTGATAAGATATGTAGCCTTTAATTTTGCCTTCATATATCAAATTTGCGAGGAGACATTCCGTCTCATCCATATCTATATCCTCCATCCCACTTATTTGTAACG
Source organism: Cataglyphis albicans (assembly GCA_038406275.1). Lineage (NCBI taxonomy): Eukaryota > Metazoa > Arthropoda > Insecta > Hymenoptera > Formicidae > Cataglyphis > Cataglyphis albicans. Next base: position 9,603,185 of record JBCAUJ010000075.1, on the reverse strand, counting down.
CTATAAGCAAACTTTGAACTGGTATTTGATGCGTATTTAGTGCTAAATATACTTTTTTGAATAAATTTCTATAAGCAATCAATTTCAATTTTTCTACAATTAAATATATGCCGGCATCTATAAAAAAAATTTCATGTTTTGCCATTACTCCTTCCAAGGAACGTAAATCTCCTTTTTTTACAGACTCCATCAGCTCCCAGAATTCCATTAAATTATATTTTTCTAAAAGACTTTGTTTTGGCATATATCCTAATAACATTTTCACAGGTATAAGATAAGTTAATATCAATCTCTTATTTTTTGTACATTGTATGTGGCAATGTTCAAATGCATAAGTCAGATATTCATCAGCTGAAACAATTTTGCAGTATCTGATCATATACTCCATATCCAAATAAATTACAAAATGATTGTGCTTGTAAATATATAGAAAAGTGTACTCACCCATTTTATATTGACTGTCGAACATTGCTTTTCGGCCAACAAAAAATTTATATGTAATTTGTTGCGCTAATGCAAAGTGATCTTTATAAGGAGATGACTCTATCGCCCGTATCAAAGGTTTACACAAATGTAATTTATTAATTCTAAAATAAACTTTCAGTAATTGATTAATTAGGGCTAGCATTCCCCAACGTTTTGTATCTTCTTCTGAACTTCTATTATCAGCTGCACAAACACGGAAACAAGCCATCAAACATTCAGCGCACTTCTCAAGAACTTCTCCGTGCTTTATATTTTTATTAGACTTTGAATTTTCTGCACCTATCGCGGATAATCTTAATTCTAAACACATTACATTCATCACTGGCAACATCCAGTTTTCTTCCTTTTGCATTTGGAGAATCTTAGCAAGACATTGCACAGCTGAACTTTGATAATTATACATAGTGAGGGCATCGTTTTTGTTCATAGCAGATATAGCTCTGGAAAAAAAAACAATATTTAATATAAAATACATATTTTAATGTATAAATATATACGTTAAAGAGAATTAATATATCTTACTTTAAATGACAAAGTACCAAATCATCTAATGGTGCAGATAAATGTTCTACAGCCTTGATTATGGCAGTTTCTGATATCGAGACGTGATTGCGTCTTAGAGATAAAAGATCCTTTAAAAAAATAATATTTGTACGCGATCTACATAATCATCTTTGATTAAAATATTTTCGTGTGTAACTTACTGCCAATGCTTCCCCATCCTGATTAAGCCATGTTCGTCGAATCTAAGAAATAAAAAATAAAATAAAATGTCAATTTTAATATTGTACGATTATGTTTATCAATTTTTCATATTACCTGCATTATATAAGAATCCATTTCGATTAAAATACAGATAATAAATCTTCGTGCGTGTAACTAATTTTCAATCAAATAACAACACTTTTTTTTAGTAAATTCTATGAAAGAATAATAAGGCTATGACTATACACATACTAGAGTGTTATAATAGTTGCTTTCCATTTACATCAAAACTCATAGCGTATTCGATTTGTTGACTCTACCCGACTTTGGATCGAGTCGAGTCAGATCTCAAGTTCGATTTCAAACTCAATGACTCTAAACTATCATGGCGGAAAGTGATTTATGATTGGTTTCGTAATTCATAACTTTCATTAAAGAGTTTTTGACATTATTATTTATCATATTTTCATTATTACTACTTATTCTTCTTTTTATTTTATATAATATAAACTTATATTTCTATGATGATCAAGTTTAGAGTCAAGATAGTTAGCTTCCGCAATTAAATATTGAATTGGACACACGTAAAATCCAATTAAAATAATCCAATGTAAGTATCCAATTTTAGCATTACAAAATATAAAAATTTTCTTTTCTATTGTTTTAAAAACTATGATTTTTATATTGTTTAGAAATTTCCAAGATTCTTCTCATAAAGAGACAGTAGAAAATATTAATGATGATATTGATATAGTTAAATTGCAAGTGTATCAAGAGCTGATAATGAAGCTACAACTAAATGTTTGAAAAGATAATAAATATATTAGCTTGTTTAATAATCTTTTTTTAATTATAATATTATGCTAATATTTATTTATAGGAAAAATAATTTCAATTATGATGAATCCAGTGTTCAAAAAAAAAAAATACGCTGTTACTTAAAAAATTTTGATATTTTTAGAAGAGAAGATTTTACAAATGAAATCGCGTGGAATCGATTTTTGATTGCATTCAATGGAATAAAAAAAAGAAAATCTATTATTAGGACAAAAGAATGAACGCCTGCTTATGGAAGTTCAAAAGTTCCAAGATATCATTTTTAATTTAAAGAAAAAAAAAGTTGTTGATGAATTCAGTTTCCAATATATTGATTGTAAATAAAAAAAGAAACAACAAGAAATGGACTGATAATTTTAGGCACTGTAGAGTTGTACTCTTGAGATACTATTCATTCTTGAAATGTATAGCAATATTTATAGTACGTTTTTTACATTTAAAAGAAGACAATTTTAAATGTCTTAAGTCATTGTTATCATCATCTTTGTCTTAAGATACTAATATGGCTTTTTAATAGTATTGATTTTAACTTATAGTATTGATATTATGGGGGTGTTTTAAATAATAGTAGGATAATAGATTAAAGTTGACTGACTGGAAACTGTCAGCAACTTGCTAATGCTTGACAGGGGATTTATTATTATTTAGAGGATGAAAAGATAATTGAATGATATTAGGGATTGTCAGTCAATTGAAATAAAGTTTCTAATATTTATGGAAAGACGGAGGTTTATAGTAATTATAAGTACTTACCATGATGTGGCAGGAAAACCCTTCCTTCTACTCAAGTTCTGGTCTGTTAGGTCCTTCTCTCATCGTTTAAGACCTCGGTCGTGAATGAGGTAGGCCGGATAAAAGTGCACAGACATATGCACAAAGTTTTTTATTTCCTTACTTTTACACAACTTAAACACTGAATCGACAGTAATAACAATTAATATGTTAATCGAAATTGTATAGCGAATAGTATCGAATACGCGAACAATGACTAGATGCAGAGCGGATGAATGATTCGAAAAAGAGTTCGTGAGTGAATGAATTTAATAATGAACGAATAATACGAAGCGAATACTTGTAGGAAATAATAATGAAATAGTAATGAATAATGCTGACTAAGAATTGAATGAATGCTTGGAGGCTTTTAATTGAATGCTTCTTAATTGAATAGCTGCTGAGGTTCGAAATCGCCGGCTTATATACTATCGAAACAAAGGGTTTTCAGGCCGTGTGCAGGTCACGCGTTGCTGGAATGTTCTTGATTCAGTGGAGAACTTCCGAGAAGAAAGATTTTTAACAATAATTCTTCTGAGAATTGTCGATCGATATGTTTATCTGCCTATTAAGTTTTGGCGCTCGTGGTTGTAGTCGTCGCGAGTCCGTTCGACTTATCGCTCGCAATATCAGGTTTCACCGATATAAAGCCTAATATTCTTTTCAGCTTAATTAATATTTTATAATATAAAATCTTTAATAATATGGTAAATATTCATCCTTATTAATTTATGTTGTATTAAAATCATTTTTTCTATTTATTGCAGTTCTAATAATAAGTTGGCAATTTATAAAGTTATGACATTTTATAATTTAGAAAATAGATATTTTAAATAACTATTATATGTAATGTATAATTTATGATTCCATATAAGTCTCTTAAATTTATATTTATAGTCGCTTGATCAATACTACAATAAAGCATATTAATTTTATTAAGATTATTTCTTTATGAAAGCATTCGCGCATTATATAATAACCTGTTTTAATTATTATAATTTTAATTATTTATAAAATTAAATTGTATTGAATATAGTATTAAAAGTTTTGTATGTGATGTTTTGAATAAAAGAATTATAAATTATTTTCAACAAATTATTATTATGTACGTTTTATGATTTCATAAAGTACGGCGCATTTACTCCTCAATTTAAGAGTGAGTTTATATTATTATATAGATTTGTCTGTATGATTAAATATTAAAATCTTAAAAGTTAGATATTAGTATCGATATTATCGAGTGTGAAGCTCGCTCGCAAATCCATTCTTAAAGTAATCAGCAAGTTAGTTCTAGAAAGTCACTGCTGTACAGCTGGCTAGTTCTAAATAATGCTTCCTGATTCGTCGATCTAAGGAATTCTCAATTCTTTGCATCATCGATTATTATTACTAAAAGAATTAAAATATATTCGGTTTTTAGGCTAAATAATCATATGAAACTAGAATGATAAACGATTAATGAAATTGGTTACCAATTGAAATAAAAGCTAATGGATTAAATAATTGTTCTATATTCTATAGATATTTTGCAGGGATAAAAAAGATACCTAATTACTAGCTAAAATATAATTTTTAAAATTGGCAAGACGTTACAGTACATAAAGTGTAGTTAAATGTACAATTGTATTTATGAAATAAAATCTTCTTTTACTACAAATTAAAAAAATAAAAAAAAGTTTATTAAAATAATTAATTTTAATATTTAAATTAAATTAAATATTAAATTAAATATTAAATAATATTAAATATTATTTTATATAATAATAAAATATTAAATATTATTTTATTATTTTAATATTTATTATTTAAACTTTTTTTATATTTAATTTTAATTTAAAAGTTTATTTTTTTTAATGATAATATTATTATATTATTATTAAATTATATATTATATTATTATAAAGTATTATTATATTATTATTTAGCATTATTGTATTTTTGTTGTATTTAAATTAATTTTTTTTTACTTTCTTTAATTTTTTAATTTAAAAGTGTATAAAAAAGTACAAAATGTTTATATTGTGTAATGTTTGTTTTATAGTTAAATAAATATAAATTGTTTAAATATAAATTTTCTTTACTTTTTTTGAAATTATTATGCTTTCCAAAACATTTTCTATTGTTTCCGCCATGTTTTTCCAAACTTTATTTCGACCAATAAAAAGGAAGACGTATCGAGTTCTGCGCATCACATGTACGCGATTCGCGCTGTGTCAGAGGCAAAGTCCGGTTTATTCCACATATCTCTATGTTTGTAGAGATCGGTGATATAAAAAAAAAAAGATAGTCAATAATTTTGTTCCGCTTGACGTTGTTATCGCTTCGAAGCCGAAGATTCTTCTGGATCCTAATTGGTCCGTCAAATGTTCCGAAGCGAAAATAGTGTTGAACGGAGTGGTGCATGTCTTACACGGTAGGCGGGTACGGTGTAAGAGATTCTTTTGGACAAGTAGAAATTTTTTTACATGTACATTTTATAAAATATTTTTTCGTGACAATTTCCTCTTCATCCGTCACGTCGTGCGAAACGTCAGTTACGAGCCCATGATAAAGAGGCGTGATAATAATAATAATAATAATTCGAAATATCGATGATATTAAAATACATCCGTCGCTTAACGAAATAGTTAAAATCATATGCTATCGATTGAGAGTCTGATTGGTTAAGCCAGTATTTAATGCAAGCATGGCCGCCCTGCCGTCACCTACGCAGGTACATTGCAATTTTAACGATTTTATGAAGATATAATATTTGATACATTGACTCGCACACATCGAGAGAGTTTCTTTTCATGAAATTTTATTGCAATCCGCGCCAAATCATTGTTCTTGTCGCCGAATTTTCATTTCTTTTATTAAGATAATGCCTCGATCAGTCTAGTTCGAAGTATTCTGATTCGATGGCGGAGTATCATTTTACATATTTCTGATAAATTAACTTGCGTCAAATAAAATATTCTACTATTTTTGATAATTTATCGATCATATATTCGATAAAAATAACATTGATAAATTTCTTGTCACTTCTTTCACTGATTATTCTCTCATTGAATTATTTGCATGTTATTTATTATTTATATTTATTATCATTGCTTTATCTTGTGTAAGAAATTTGAATTATTAGTGAATATGAATATTATTCTTTTATAGGTAGCTGGAAGCCATAGCGCGATCTATGAAGCTTATTATAATCAGGTATATATTGCCTATAGAAAGAGAGCGAATACTTTTGTAAGGTATATAAGCAGTAACGTGTAAATAAAAAATGCCATCTATTGTTTCTAGGTCGATCCAAATGGATATGGACAAATTGAAGCAATGGATGCTGCGAGATTTCTTAAGAAATCCCAGCTGAGTGATGTTATTCTAAGTAAAATATGGGATATGGCTGATCCACAATCGCGTGGTTTCTTAGATAAGTCTGGGCTCTTTGTCGCTTTGAAACTATGTGCATTAGCTCAGGCAGGAAAAGACTTAAATATGTCTAATTTGAGTCTTGAATTGCCACCACCAAAAATGGTAAATTTATCTATGTGTTATATATTTAACAATATATATATGGAACAAACCTTACATCATATATCTTTTTATCAGGGAGATATTCCAGTTATTCCACAGAAGCCTATTACTAATGCTCTGCCAGTAATAACATCTATTAATAATGGAGATTGGTCAATTAATCCTACAGAGCGAGCAAAATATGATCAACTTTTTGATAGCTTACAGCCATCCAATGGATATATATCTGGAAATAAAGTAAAAGGTGTTCTTATGGATAGCAAACTTCCTTTAGATACTCTTGGAAAAATTTGGGATTTAGCAGATATGGACAAGGATGGTATGCTGGATAGACATGAATTTGTAGTTGTAAGTATATATCAATATAATACACATACATACATATATAAAGTTAATTATTTTTTATAAGTAAATTAAATAACTTTTGCGAAATTTTATTGCTGCAATATTAGTTTAAAAAATATAATTTATTTAAATAATATTGACAATATATATTGAATATTTATTCTTTGTACATTGAAACATACTTTTTGTACAGAAATATACTTTTGCATTGAGATGTACTTTATGTGATAAATATTGCTGATATAATATTTATTTTTTATAATATACATAAATATATAACTTTATAATTTTGATTATTATTACATAGGCCATGCATCTTGTATATAAAGCATTGGAAAAATATGCGATACCAAATGTACTACCACCAGAATTAATGCCACCTGGTAAAAGAAAAGATATAATTCCTAAGACTAAATCTCCTGTACCAATGAACATAGCTGCAGTATCACCATCGCAACCACCACCAATTCCACCTTTTCCAAATATGACGGCTGTAAAGAGCTTGACTGGATTAGATGTAAAAGTATTTATCTCTTGGACTGTAATTGAAGAACTAATAACACTTCTATAACATTTCCACATTATCAAAAGTTGTTCGTGTTTTATATATTTACAGGCAGGCATGCAACAATGGGTCGTTTCCATTGAGGATCAAGTAATCGCGGAGAAACTGTTTTCACAAGCTGATCTGGATAGGGATGGATTTGTCTCTGGTACAGAAATCAAAGATGTCTTCCTACAAAGTGGACTTCCGCATTCTGTATTAGCACATATATGGTGAGAAAAGTGCGATCTTATAAAAATTTATTAAAAATTACTAATGATGATAATAATAGAGATATGTTCAATGTTGAATTAGGAGTTTATGTGATACTTGCCAAAATGGTAAACTGAACAAGGAACAATTTGCCTTAGCTATGTGGTTTATTAAGCAAAAACTCAATGGCGTAGATCCTCCACCAAGTTTAACTCCTGAGATGATCCCACCTTCTATGAGAAAAGTTGGAGAAACTATTGTGGTAACTTTATTCAAATATTCTACTAACGATATATTGTACAGTGGAACCTTGAAATAATTTACCTTGATATAATAGTCAGCATTTGTTTCACGCTAAACTAGCCTCCATATGAGGACACATTTATGCAAGTCTTACACAGCTGTTAGGATCCACGTATTTGAATTTTATGGAAATGAGTGTTATAGACTAATTATACTAGAGTCTCATATAGTACATTATTTCAAGGTATATTTACAGAAAATTATTCAGTACCTTTTGTATGTGTATATATGCACATTTTACAAATTATTAATGCGAGTGATTTTACATCATTACAAAATTCTAATGTATTGTATATCGCATCCGTCCTTTGAATGCTCTCCACAACATTATTAAAAGTACACTAATTATGAAGATGGCGCCAATTAAAATAACATCATGATTCAGTTTGATTTCTATTTCTCCAATCACATTCAATTTTATTATTCCAACAATTTCATTACTTTGCCAGCAACTAACAGAAAAAAACAGAAAATTTTTAAATGCTATGCAGTCTACAGATTTGACTAATAAATTTCGAATTTAGATAAACTGATCCAGGTTATATAAAATAAAGATCACTATTTTAGATTTTCTTATGACAAATAAAAGCTAACTACGAATAATAATGCATAAGTTTTATAAAAATTAATTTTTTTTAGAAATTACAAATAGTTGATTATAATAATTTCACAAAATTGAAGATTTTTACTTTTAATAAACAAAATGTTTTTTAAATTGTGATTATTTTAATTATTTAGTATCGCACTAAAAAAAATATATGCCTTGTACATTGTTTAATTTTTAGAAAATAATTTTTTTTTACAATATTTATGCATTAATATCCATAATTGACTCTTTATTGTCCAAAGGAAATTTAATTTACCTATATATATTTGAATCCTCAAACTTTAAGGATTCAAATAATATATGAAGTTGAGAATTAATTTGAATTCTTCCATTTGATTGAAGTTTGATGTGAGATGGACTAATTGATTTGTTACCAATCTTCCAAACAATTGGAATATCTGCATTCAGATTTCTAAAGTATTAACGAAATTATATTGTTTTTTATTTTTATCATTATTAAATAGTCTTTGCAGTTAATTTTGTAAGTATTATGTTACCCTGGACAGATGAGTTTGATCTTTTTATTATATTTTTCATAAATTACATTACGTGTGATTGATGGTAATAGTTGAGGTATTCCTTGAATCATAGAATATATGCCAGCGCTATTATTCGCACTTTCGAGAACGTTACCTTTTTCATCACGTACTTCAAATATTATATTTTTTCGGCATTTTTTCTGCATAAGAATAATTATCTATTTTTTTCTTATTTATTGAATGCTTGTTAAAGTTTCTGATTTCTTATTGAAAATATTTTTTCTTGCATGTTATGTTATTCTTTATATTAAAATAGTTTTTTTATATTATTTTTTATCATTCATATAATTTGCTGAAATATTTTGAGAATTAAAAATTTCTTCCTCTTCTCTTTATGAATTAATAAAGAGTCCTAAATTTTGATTGACAAAAGAATATTGTTATAAAACATTTTGTTGTAAATATATAATAAATATATAACATGTGTGTAAATTGAATTACATTTATTAATATACACATGTGTAAATAAAATTATATATTTATTTATTCAAAATTTAATTTTTTTTCTCTTTTTCTTTATACATATATATAATGCAAAGAAGAAAATTCATATGATACTTCTTTCTTTTAACATTACAATTCAATACAGTTACAGCAAGGAACCAGAAACTTTAATATACAGTTTAATATAAATACCTTGCAATATCGTTTCATAATTTCGGTACTTCTGTTCTTAATAATCGGCATTAATTGTATTTGTTTTGGCACAAGACTCGATTTACATGGTAAATTATTTTTAAATAATGATAATGCCGTTTTTAATTGAATTTTTGAACTTGAATTTGTTTTTGTCATTTGTTGAGTTGTGTTTTCATATATTTGATTCCACTCATATGCTTCAGCTTAAAGTAAAATTGGCGAGAAAAAACGTATATAAAAAAAAAATAAACTTTACTTTTTATTTACTTTCGCGTTTTGCAATACTTATCGATTATTAATGTACTTTTGTCGTTGAAATATTTGTTTGCTGATGTTTCTAAAAGGGAAATAGTGCAGTAACCATATCGAAGCTTTATTCCAACTGCATCGCACACAGAACAGGGACTCCAAAGTGTCCAAGTAGTGTAAATCTTCAGCTTATAATCCGTCATATTAATTGATGCCACTTGTGGCATATGAGATGTTACATTTGAATATAGATCTTTCGTCTCGCTATCGATATATAAATAGTGAATTAGTCCCACGGTATCTCCCATTTCACACCAATAAATTCCCGCTTGTTCTAACTTAAAAAAAGATCTATTTTTCACATATGATATGTCGGGTTTGTATATCCTATATACATATGTGCTTTGAATTTATACTTTGACATTATACATGATGATATCTTGATTGTCGGGTGAATTGAAAGTGTGCTCAGTATTTTGTACTGTATTTGTAACAGTACCGTTTGTATCACTGCTATTGAAATACCACTTTATTAAATCAATCATATGCATTTCCGCAGGCGAAATGCAAATTTGACATTTTAAACTGTAAATTAAATTGCACAGACTTTATCATAATTACTAATTACTTATTATTATAAACTTCAGCTATTATCTTTATTGAATATCTTTATTGAGCGCACGTTATAGATGTTCCTTCTAATGCTATAAGTGCAGTCGGATAGATGATTTTCTCATGCCCTATATCTGCATACATTTCTTTTAAACACTTGTAATAATTTAGCCATTGTTGTTTATGTAATTGTATTAAAGTTTTGTTAGATCTTGGATATTCATATTCAGAATCAATATTCAGAAATATGTTACCATCTAGATTTGGAGGAAATTTTTATCCAAATTATATAAATAGATATTAAATAGATATAAATAGATATAAATAGATATAAATAGATATTATATAAATAGATTGAAATTATTTATGTGTATATAATTACTTATGTGCCAAAATAATACATTGCTTAAATAACAAACTAATACAGACAACTTATATATCTTCATGATTACTATTCACAAAGCCACTATGAAGTTATTCGCTGATAAAGTATGAATAAAATATCGATCCCGGTTTTTTTTTTTTTTTTTTTTTTTTTTTTTTTTTTTTTTTTTTTTTTTTTTTTTTTTTTTTTTTTTTTTTTTTTTTTTGGAAATATTTAAGAATATATATAACATTATAGATAGATATTTATTTCTCACCTTTTGGCTTTGATGGGCTTTTAGATTTATTTTTGATAGGCTCTTTAGACTTCTTGCTTTTCAAATTTTCTTCATTCAGCTGATTTCTTATTTTCAATTATATAAAATTATATTTATTTATCTATGTAAAATTATCATTTTAAGTAACAACTCATTAATTATTATAATTAACGATTTATACTTTATATTATATAATTGAATTAAGTTATAATCGAAATTTTTGTAATTTGTAATTTCAAAAAAAAATTCAAAAAATAATATAGAAATTTTTATAGAATTTAAAAAATAATAAGAAATTTTTGTAATTACAAATTACAAAAATTTCTTTCTTATAGATTAATTTTTTATGATATAAATTAATATTTTAAAATATAAATATTATATTTTATGATTGGAGATATTACAATAATATTTAGAGAGATATTAATATTTCAACTTGTTTATACTGCAGGAAAACAATAACATATCAGGTTATTCAAATCCAGAGCTAGATATGATAAGTAAAGACATAGCAGAGCTTGTTCGTGAAAGACAAAACATGGAACAGGATATAGCGCAAAAGGAAGCAGATATTAAAATAAAAAATGGAGAAATTAAGAGCCTTCAAAGTGAATTGGACACGCTAGCGGCAACATTGAAACAGCTCGGAAATCAAAAGGGTGAGGCGCAGAAGAGATTAAATGATTTAAAAGCTCAGGTAAACAACAATTCGGTAATGTATCAATTAATAGCTTGCTTAGTGAATGTGCGCTGCTTTTTAAACACAATTATTTGAAGTGCACATTACGCACATTTATACATCGCTTTTTCAAAACAATTCCGATTTTTTACGATAACAATCTTCAATAAATACAATAATATAACAAAGTAATAACAAATAAAGATAGAAAATATGTATTTTCACTTTACGTCAGTATATTTTGGTGTATATAACAACAAACAATAATAAAACAATAATACACAATTACATTACATAAGTGCTCAATACTTACAGAAGCTATTAAAATGAAAGTGAACATTTATTTTAATTTATTATTTTTTTGCTATTATTTTATTATTTTTCATTGTGAATTAAGTATTGTTTTACATAAATAAGAGTTAATAATCTCGACACATATTTTACATAATTATGATTAATTTTAAATTGAATGATACACTTGAAAAGAAATAATAAAGGAAAACATAAGGCATTAATTATTTTATTATTTTGTCGTAGTATTTATTGTTTTTCGTTTTTTTATGATTTTGTTTTATGTTTTGGCTTGTAGAAGACTGAAGTAGATAGGGATTTGTGTGAAATTGAAGAGAAGATACAGGAAGAACTGAAAAAGGTACATAAAAGATCACAGCATATCGCGGATTATTATTTTAATATATTTTTAATTTATGTTGAATATGTGATCTTTTAGAAAAAAAATTTGGGTAAAAATATTTTTTCTTTTTTTTATAACTTTTTCGAGTTTACTTTATATTACTGATATGCGTCATATATGTATGTTTTTTTTTTATATTTATATTAAAATAAATAAAACTTAATTTTTCATCTTATGCATAAAAAATTTTACTGTAATAATACAAAACATGTATAAATAATGCTAATGCATTATTAGTGCTTTGCAGATATGCATGAACTGTTGTTGCACTCTTATTTTTATATACAATATAAATAATATAATATAAATAACAAAAATAAAATGCATATATTTTCATATATCTATTATTTTTTTATTTTTGTTTTTTTTATTTTTTTTTTTATTTTGATTATATAACTATAACACAGATACAAAAGCATATTAATTAAAAATAAATTATTATTATTCTTACAAGTTTTAAAATATATTATACATACTTTAAATTTATACAAGAAAACACTTAAAATTTTTCATGAATTAAATCTTATGTTTAATAAGGTCGATAAACTTCGTCAACAAGCTGAAGAACAGGAGTCAGTTTTAAGAATTCAAGAGGAAGAACTGAATCTTAAGAGACAAGAACTCGAAGGACTTCGGCAAGAAGAACAGCAATTGGAACAACAACAGAATAAAAACAGGGACCAACTTAACGAGCTCACAAAAAAATTACAAGATATTCAATTAGAAATCAGTCAAGCAAAAGCAAAGATCACACATCTGCAAGAGCAGCAACGCCAAATGAGCGATGTCATTGCACTTTACGATTCTGCACTTGCCGCGGGAAATCCTGATCTTGTACCTGATACTAGTCTACGATTTATACCCGAGATCGAAGATATAGAGTGCGTATTTGCATTTTATTTAAATCTTAATTTACTTGAGAATATTAGGCTTCTATGAAAATTTAATTTAATAATATCTTTGCATATATATCTAAAAAAAATAATAGGTTCGAAACAACAAAAAATACAGAACAAACAAAGGAAACAAAAGCGGATACTTTTTCTGATGTAACCGGAACTGCTACTTTAGATGGATTTGGAGAACAAGATCTTTTTGCAACGAATAAAGCCAAAGAAGCATTTAGTACACCAGTGTGTGATCCGTTTGAAAATGCATTCTCTGCACAGCCGTCTAATGTGAGTTTTCCTTTAATTGATATTTATACATTCATAATATTTATCTTTCCTTCTTATAAGTGTGGTTACTAATAAAAAAATCTCTATAGGCTAATTTTACAACAGATCCTTTTACTGCGTTTGACAATACTGGTACAGCAACAAAGCAGGATCCCTTTGATCCGTTTGATAACGGAAAGCGAGTTGAAAATAAAATGTCTACACTTACTACATCGGTATGTAAAATTTTTATACTATTTATATGAACATATTTTACACATATATTTTTTACTTCATCGCGACAAACAAATAAGATGCTGATATAATTTTTTATTTAGAACACGAAGGATCCATTTGGTGATGATCCTTTTGCAAATCTTCACGCTCCACCGCGTCCTGAAAGCCCTAGTCCTGCTCTACCACCAAAAAAGGCGAAACAACCACCACCGAGACCAGCTCCACCACGACCGAGTCAAGGTCCCACTGGTCCATTAAGAGCCGCACCAGCTCCTCCAACGCCTTCGCCCACACCGGATCCATTCGCGAATGCAAATTCGGATCCGTTTAGTGTTCAACAAACGATCGATAACAATAATAGTTTCACATCTTCGACTGGATTTGCTGATTTCGCCAATTTTGATTCTAAGGTATGTATCTAGTGTCTTGTTTTTAAACAGATTTTTTTATAATTTCTGTGTATGTTGTAATCTTTTTAGTCATTTTTTGAAATAGTATATTTTTTAATAATTGTTTCAATATATGTTTTTTTTTTTTATATAAAGCATTTCTACTATATTTGGGATATTACTAAGCACTCATACCATTTTATTATTTTTAGTATATTTTTTTAATATTAATATATAAGTTTTATATACAAGATGTGAGTTAATTAATTGCATACAAGATTGGATATAAGATACAAATTAAATAATTGAATTAATTAATTTACATTTACTGAGTATATAACGATATTCCTTAATGAAAAATTAGTCGAAAAATTCCAAACCATTTTTTCTGTAGTACTTAACAAAGAATTTTCAAATAAAATGTATTTATAATAACTAAATAATAACATTCCGCGTGTGTGCATGTGTGTATGAACGTGCGTATGTTATTGGATCTGCTTTAGATTATCTTTTTAGTAATTTTTTTTTTTTGTTAAACATCATAGAAAAAAATCAACTTTTTCTATGATGTTTAACAAAATTTTTAAATGTATTTTTTATCAAAAAATATCGTTATATATTTACCAGTCCAAATTAATTAGTATCTTATATATAACATAAATGACAAACAAATTCCGCAACTATAAATTTAAAAATATAGCTTATACATATATTTATACATAGATGCATATATAATAAATATAAAAAGTATTTGTATATATAAATATATAAAGTTATTGTATAACACTTTAACAAGATCTTTGTACGAATTCTATTAATTAAGTTTCATAAAACATCTAAATTTTAGAATATATAATATACATTAACTGAATAACAGAATATTAATATATTTACTAATTTTTAATCTTTTTTGCTTCTTTTTTGTTTTTCTTCTCTTTTATTTTCACTTATTTTATTTAACATTGTTGGATTTTCAAAACATTAAAAGAAATAAAAATATTTTATTTATATTAAAAATATCTAGGCAAGAAAAACGTGTAGACAAATCTACATAAATTATAATAAGCATTCTATGTGCATATGTATAAATTAAATTCAAACATATATATATATATATTGCCGGTCCCACGAATTACGGATCAGCCTGTACATACATTAAAATAAAAATATAAAAATTTTTAGATAAAATTTTTTTTTTTTTTTTAGTTTTAGTATATTTTTATTTAATTATATGTTATATAATTTATATATTTTTATTTAATTATATGTTATATAATTTATCATTTTTATTTTGTTTTCTTCTATTTTGATTTGAACGAATTGAAATATTAATAATTACATTTCCATGCATGTTAATATCCGCATAGAGAATATTTAATATTTATTTAATATTTAATTTATTATTTATATTAATAAGAGTGGACAGTTTGCTTTCTTTTCTTACATTATAATTTATAAATTCTTTGTAAAGTAACATAAATATAACAATAACATTAGAAATAAATGTAAAAGAAACAAATAAAATTATTTTTAATTAGAATGGTTATGAAACTGGTGTTAGAATAGTATATTCAGTTATGTAACTGAATATATAATTTTAATTTGAAATAATGAGAAAACGTGACAATTATTGTTTTGAATTTTTTGCTTTTTAATTATCAGTAAAAATTGGCTTTTTTTTTGTAACAGACTTGAATTTCGATCATACTGCTATATGAATACTTATATAAATTGAATAAAAAAAAAATCATAATTAGCGGCATTCGTTCAAATAACTTAGTATCACAAAATGCAGTTATATGTATAACTGTATTAATAGTAAAACTCTATTTTTTAATATTGTTCTAGTCTTGAGCTTTTTTTTACTACATTTATCAATGTACTAATTATATTTAATTTTATTTTACATTTAGGTAGCAGCTGCACAATTTTGAGTTTATCTACCATTGAGCTGTCTTCTGAAGCACACACATTGGCTCCAAATTAATTAATTTTTCATTACTTTTCTCTTTATCTCTTTCTATTTATATAGGATATCCCAAGTTTATTTATGTTATTGTCTTAAAAATATAATTTTTATTATTTTTAACTTATGTAGAAGATATTCGAATCGCATGAATGGATAACGATTTGCAAGGTTCCTTGCCTTGTCAGAATCATTTTCTAATACGCGATTCGAACATTATGTAGAATTTGCAGCTTTATGCAAGAATAATCTAATCCAGCCAGGAGCCAAAGGATGGTCGGCGGTATCCGCGTTATTTTCTTCTACCTTTTCAGTAAAACAAAACTGACCAGTGACAAAAACCTGCTTCAGCCAGAACCAGCGCCTAATCGGACTGCACCATCGAGACCGACAAATAAAGCGCACGTAGTATCGGGACAACTGAAGCTATCAGATTTCACGGAGGATCCTTTCCGGGACTATCGTTACGAGGACCCCTTCAATATAACGGACCCGTTTGCGGATGAGACAGAGGACTTGAATGCAAATAAAAGCAGCGGGATAGACAAAATGGATCTTTTCGACTTCGGGACAACGTCCACTTTTTTGGATAAAAATGCATCGATCAAAGGCTTTGACAATGATTTCACGAGCACTTTTCCAAACGTTAAAACAAAAGTCGAGAAGAGCAGTATGAATAAATTTGATGTCGACTTTGGAAAAGCATTCTCTGCCGATAACAGAAACATTAGAAGCATCGAAAATGACTCATTTACCAAAGTCAAAACGAGAACAATCGATCTCGATGACGCATTTTCACTTAAAAACGCGAAAACTATTACGAGGCACGAATTAGACCTAGCACAGACTTCGAAGTATAATATTTATAACGACGAGAAGCTCGCGAATAATTTCAGCAAGATATGGAATGGTAATAATGTAACCAATTTATCGGAAGAGGAACAATTAGCTTGGGCGGAGAAACAAAGTATAATATTGGAAGAAGAAAGACTTAGATTTAAAGAAAAGGAAGACGCCGAATTAGCTCTAGCCATCGAACTGAGTCGACAAGGGAAATCGGAGAATGTTTGAAATTTGGTCGATATGCTATTTCTTTATATTATTATCACCATAAAAAACTCGTTGAATTGCATGATAAAATTTTACATCTCTCGTAATAAAAACATTGTTTAAGCTTGCACTGTCGTCTATTAGCACCACATTTAGAAGCGAAATGTAGATGCATTATCATGACAATAACGTCGGATACAAACATTCAAAATTATCCAAAGGAAGAAAAATTATTGTAGATGTTGTTATTGTTTTTGATTTTGAAGTATAATTCATTATAAAATTTTCCAATATTTTTAAGAGTAATCATTCACAAGATCTATAGATTTATTTTGTTTATTCGATTTCTTTTATTTTTTATTCTTTTTTTTATTTCAATAATCTATAATTTACATTACGAGTTTTATTTAACGTTTGTTGTGAACACTATTGATTCAAGTGCGCGTTATGCTGTTATATATATTAAAATCATAACTATAACTATATGAACGATAATAGATAATATAATAGATAATATAATAAATAAAGTATAATATATAGGAAATTTATGTTGTACAAGTTATTCAATTATAGGTAAACGATAATATCGATAACGAATATATCATTAAATGCGCATTCTCAATATATAAACATCTATATAATAATCGAAAATGTATATTATAAGATTTCAAACAATATATTCATTGTTAATTATACAATCATTTACATATAAAAATTAAAGTCACTTTACCACAATATATCAGTTATAACTTCGTGCAAAAAAAAAAGAAAGAGATGAATAAATATACATTGTCGATAAATAAAATATCAAAGTAATATTTGCGACAATGCGTCTATTCAATTTTTGATTTTCTAGGATATATAAGTTCCAAAGAATATAGTGTTCAGACGTGTGTGTTCCGTGTGCTTGGTAAAACGGGCTTTATTTGATAAAACTTGGAAACCAAACACAAAAAAAAATAAATAACGTCTATCTTGACTATGTTATAGTATCGTATAATTTCGACAACGATGTTATATTTTATATATGATCATTATGTGTATATATTATCATTACGATATATTAAATCGCGGTAATTCTTATCATGTAAGTTTCTATTATCATGTCATAATTGTTTACTTATAAGATAGTATATACACTGTATATGCAAGGAGATATATTCTATTATAAGATATTAATAATACCAGTGCAAAAGCGAATTTACGTCAATATATCAATATTACGTGAGTCTTTATTCAGGTTCGCCTATATTTGTTGTGTTTTTATTTTTACTTCGTCTTTTGTAGCTGTTATAACATATGTATGTGTGTACATGAGTATGTGTATGTACTATAGATATTCGTTACTTATACTATACATATATAATACAATATTATAAGTTTGCCTTAAGATTTCACCAAAATAAATGTATAATACTTTTAAAAACGTTTTGTTTTAGTTTATATACACACATAAGTAACATCGTTCGATATGGGCTAAGCAAGTTCTCGTGGAAAATTATTAATTCATTGAGCAAATTTTCTGACTATCGTATGTTTTATTTGATTTATAGCTTTATCATTCTCGTGATATGCAACAGCGCTCACACATTCTCATCCATATATTAATCTAAGAATATATAATATAATATATATAATATAATCTAATATATATATATATATATATATATATATATATATATATATATAATTAAGGTGAAAATGATGTGTGTAATACATAATATATAATCATGACACACTTATGCCTCATTTATGTTTAGATCGAAAACTATCGCACACAACTTGCACATGTAGATTTCTATAATGTAATAATGGAGAAGTAATTCGTTAAAATCGATGACACGTTTGAACGAACATACAGACTTATAAAGATGTAGTAAAAACTCATTATATTTTATTGAAAATAATCTGTTGTATTTATATATACCAGCAGCGATCGCTAATTAAATTGTTTCACCGCTAGTGTTCTCTATGGAATATATTTTCAACCGTAATCTAATGCTTAAACATTTTACGTAATATAATCTTATGTTCAATATAAAATATACATCTAATACATAAATTGAAATAAAATGTTTATTTTTATACATTTCGAGAAGTACGCCTCGAAATAACGGAAAATAAATTAACAATATACATATATATAGTAAAAAAATTTAAATTATAGTATTTACTTAAAGTGGTGAAAAATAAATAAATTTAATTCTAAAAATAAAATTTATTTCTTTATCAATTTGAGACAATTACATAAAAAATAAACATTTAATTTCGACAAGTATATTTTAAAATCTATTTCCTATATAAGAATAATAGTGCGCGTGCGTGATTTATGAATTTTAAAATCTTTTGAATCACAAGAAAATTTCTTCTTAGAGATAATTTTTAATTCTGCTTCTAAAATGATTATTAGAGCTTTCTCTATCCTACAAAATATATTGATTTGTTACATCTTGTGTGTGTATGAAAGATATATATATATATATATATATATATATATATATATATTCTATACTCAATAATTTTGAATCTTAAAAAATAGCTTAAACTTTAACTTTATCTAAGATAACTCTGAAAACTCTGTTCTAAAAAAAAATCTATATATAATCAAATATAAATATATATAATTGCATATAAAATATATATTCAGATATGTTTTCTTTTTCTTGTATAATATGTACAGAAAAAAGAATAATTGCAAAATAATTATAAGAATAATTTTTGCATCTTTTTTTTAAAAACAGTAAAATTTGTAAAAGTCCAAAAATAATGCTCATATGTTTATATGTGATTTATTTATATGTATATAGGTGATTTTTTTCACTTTCTCAAATTTTATTTTTTCTAAAAAAACGGTGCAAAAATTTCATATATATCATTATAATAAGTATAATATAATTAATATAATTAGTAACAATTAATATAATAAATTAATTATTTTTCTCTATATTGGATATATATATATATATATATATATATATATATATATATATATATAGTCTATGCATATCTTTACAAAAAATTACACCTTGACTTTTATGCGCTGCTCTGAATTAATATAAATTCACACGATTCATGTTTCCTAGCTTATTAACTTTATATCATTACTTATAAATTAATTTTACTTATAAATTAATTTTACAGATATATTTATTGCTCACACATATGTATATCATTGAAAAATATTTATATGCTTACAAAAAAAAATATAGAAGGTCCCACCGAGATTTGAACTCGGATCGCTGGATTCAAAGTCCAGAGTGCTAACCATTACACCATGGGACCAATGTTAATGGTTGTCTCTATTAAAGAACTTTTTTAGAACATTCTAAAGACACCCAAATAAATTTTTATAAATGCATATATACAGAAAATTCACAATCTTCTATACGTATACTATACTAGATTGCTTTCTTTTTAACACAGTAAACTCTCATATGAAATATAATGCAAGGACAGCCATTTCTACATCAAAATGTTATATCAGATATCACGACTTCTCATGGCAGGAACCAATCCTATATTTTTTGGCACAGTATGGCTGCATTCCGTTTCATCTATAATATATGTTACGTGAACTATAGATTTTCAGGCGATCTATGCGCTCTATGCGTGAAACGGAATGCAGCCATAGAGACCGAGCATAATCTGAGGAAGAGGGGAGTGAAGCCACTGAAGGACGATGCGACGAGGTAAATTGTGCCTAAATTTGATTGGCGTTATATCGCATAAGTTTACGTCAATGATATTCATGTTGGCGATTATCAAACTGTCACAGATATTTTGTCTATATGTTAAAGAAATTTGTCAGAAATAAAGTTTCTAAATATATAAATATATAAAATATATATTTATATACTTGTAAATATATAAATATAATTTAACAACTTTAAAATGCATACATAAAATATATTAAAATTAATATTTGTTACGTTTGTTAAAGATAAAGTATAATAATTATATTATAATTATATTATATTATACTATATTATATTATATTATTATCTAATATTTAATAACATTCAATATTTATAATAAATATTAATAATATTTATTGATTTATTTGATACACTATACTAATAAATATTCAACAATACAACATATAATACAATAATACAGCATATAATATAATAAAATACAACACATATAATGCAATACATATTCTTCATTGAAACATATAATATGAGTTTATTAAAAAATTGGCGCTGACATTTAAATTTATTTATATTATTTAAAGCTATATAATGTAATTTAATTTTTATAATAAGTAATAGTAATAATAATAATAATAATAATAATAATAATAATAATAATAATAATAAAATTTCTTTAAAAAATATAAATAAATCTAAATAATAATAATTATTATCATAAATAAATAATAAATAATCATAAATAATATAAAAATCAGTGTCATTTTTTAACTCATACTGTTTATATAAAGGTCAATGAAAAAGTAGTATATGTATATATTATATTATATGCGTTATATTTTATTTTATTATATGTTGTATTAATGAATATTGGAAGAGGCTTCGTTTGCCTACATTCCCCATTGCCTACAGCTTCGTTTGCTACAACGTTTTGCCGACATTCTCGATTGCTTACAGAGCGATTGCCTACAAGCATTATTGTACACATATAAAAATTAAAAATACAAACGTACGTTTGTACACATGTCATTATTGTGCACATACACATTGTACACATGACATTATTGTGCACATACACATTGTACACATGACATTATTGTGCAC